>JAOPHQ010001171.1:0-163801 GCA_030340625.1 Merluccius polli
CCCCCCCCCCCCCCCCCCCCCGTGCTCAACAATCGCGCCACAGAAATTCTCCGATAGCACCCCCCCCCCCCCCCTCCCCGCTCAACAATCGCGCAACAGAAATTCTACGATAGCACCCCCCCCCCCCCCCCCCCGCTCAACAATCGCGCAACAGAAATTCTCCGGTAGCCCCCCCCCCCCCCCCCCCCCCCGCTCAACAATCGCGCAACAGAAATTGTCCGGTAGCACCCCCCCCCGCTCAACAGAAATCCTCGCGTTTTTGAGCACCTGCCCCTCAAAGGGTTTCTGCACGGCCCTGGACCACAATGGCCAGCTGACAAAGACTTGCAGACTTGTGTCACTGACTCCGGCACGACCACACATGTCATTATTGTCCCCTTATTGTATGACTTAACATTGACCCTGCAGGACAACCTTCACATGCACCCACCGTCCTAGACTGAGAACTAGCAGTCCATGTCTGGGACCCAACACTCAAGAGGAGAGATAGCATATTTCATGTATTGACTTACTATATAGATTATAGAGACGTCGCTGGGTTAATGGTTTGGTTCAACATCTTGATCTGCATCATCGGTTCATTATTTTATGAACGGATGATGAATCCATATGCAGATTAAGATGTTATGATTTACACAAACCTATTGTGTAAAGCACTCATGGGTAAATTTGTTCACATTTGTATGAAAAATGGCAACATGTTGTAAATGTTCCTCTTCAATACCAATCTACACATACCGTGGCATTGAACATTAAAGCGAATCCTTCTTCAGAACTTTGCTTAGACTGACGAACAAACCACAAGTGTGTGCATGTCAATTGAGCTATTCCATTAGTACTACACGTGTTTTGTAGTTGATTACAGTAAAACCTGAATCAGAAACCACCAAGAAGGCTGACACTGTTGCTGCTCTAAAAAATCCCAGATAAGAGTGTTTACCTCTCTCTCTCTCTCTCTCTCTCTCTCTCTCTCTCTCTCTCTCTCTCACATTGACTCGTCAGTTAGAGAACCTCCTGGCTACTGTCCACTCAGACTCCGCTTAGCGCTCCACCATGTCTGTTCGGGTGACGCTACTACTGTGTTTACACACATGACCACTACTCTTGCATCATTGCTGAGGGTCCAGGCATAGGCTGTGCTCCTGCTTTAGTGTGTGTGTGTGTGTGTGTGTGTGTGTGTGTGTGTGTGTGTGTGTGTGTGTGTGTGTGTGTGTGAGCTACCACCTAGTGAGGCCCCTGTATGCCAGGGATGACAGATGTTGGTAGCTGTGTGTTTGTTCTCTGAGGGGAGATGAGGAATATCGCGACCTGGCTCTAAACTGCCCGCTGCCCCTCTCTCCCCGCTCCCCACTAACCCCCCCCTACCCTCCGGCCCGTCTCATCTGCTCTTGGAGACAGGGTGACATCACCAACAATATTTATTATATCTGCTGGGGTCTCCATAGAGCTCCAGAGACTTTCGGTAACTCTTTGTTTACAGTATTATGTGACTGATTGTGTGTGTGTGTGCGTGTGCGTGTGCGTGTGCGTGTGCGTGCATGTGTTTGTGTGTGTGTGTGTGTGTGTGTGTGTGCGTGCGTCCGTGTGTGTGCGTGCCTGCGTCTGTGTGTTTATGTGTTTCAGCATCATCCCATTCATCCACACGCTCGCTCAGTTATTTCGGTGATGCTGTATCATTTTACAGATATGAAGCAGCTTGTGCCTGGGAAATGTCTGCCATCAATAGTCTCCCATCATAGATACACAGTGGATAGATTAAGCACTATAAGCAACTGGAATATTACTTAATCACTCTCTTCCTCACCTAGCATAGCAGGTCCCTGGGGAGTGTTTGGGAGAAGCAGTGATGTAATGTAACTAAGGTTTAACTGTCTCTACTGGAGAGTGTTGCTAGCACATAGCACATTGTACATGGTGACGTCACATCGCAATGACCACCTCTATTTTAGCAGCACAGGAGCATTGGGATGTTAGCTATTATGTTGGTAGTCATGTTTTTTGGTCATTGTTTAGCAAGTAATTCTGAAATGATTTGTCATTATGGGGAGACATTGTTGTGTTTGAAACTGCCACAGCGTTTGTCCTGCGAGATGTGGCTAAACCAGTTTTCATTAACCTAGGTTACGGTATATTTGTGCTGATTTTACAGCACTACAACTCTCTTGAGTCCTCTCAATATGGCGGAGGATCGGCAACAAAAAAAATCACATGATGCATTCTGATGTAAGCCTTATTCCACTCAGCTCTGACTGCTTTTTAACAAACAATATGCTGCAGGTGATTTCATGCATATGGCAAAATGTGGAGGAATATCAACTTTCTATACATCTGATATCCCAATTCACACCAAGATATAAAGAAATGCACATGTGCAATCTCTATGTGCATACTGTTTCTAAATTCAGGAAACACACATTTGAGATTTAGATAACTTTGTGCTAACCAACACCTTTCTGATTGGAGGTTCAGTACATGTTTTCCGTTGCTGATCTGACACTCACCAAAGTCAAGCCTTCACAGCCTTTCTACCTATTTGTGAGGGTTACACAATCTCCCATCCTGGCTCCCCTCCTCTTTTTCTATGACGTCATGAGAAATAGATTGGATGTCCTGGCTCACACAGTTCCATCACTACTGGCTGATAATTATGTGTGTGTGTGTGTGTGTGTGTGTGTGTGTGTGTGTGTGTGTGTGTGTGTGTGTGTGTGTGTGTGTGTGTGTGTGTGTGTGTGTGTGTGTGTGTGCGTGCATATGTGTGCATGCATGTGTGTGTGCGTGCATGTGTGTGTGCATGCAGGTGTGTGTGTGTGTCCGTGCATGTGTGGAGGAGAGGAGAGAGCAGCGGCATGCAGGCCTATGTGTATGTTGAAACTGTTACATAAGGGACTAAGCCAATTACCACATGATAATGAAAGGACAGTCGTGTTACAGCATCACATTATTCTCAGTGGTCGTCTCTTTGATAGCCTTTCTAGGAACCCTTTCATTACTTTGTTTAGCACAACTGCACCAAATGAGGTAGTGTGTTTTGTGTGTGTGTGTGTGTGTGTGTGTGTGTGTGTGTGTGTGTGTGTGTGTGTGTGTGTGTGTGTGTGTGTGTGTGTGTGTGTGTGTGTGTGTGTGTGTTTAGATTGCCTTAATTGAGAGCATTGAGAACAGCAAATAATTGTATTATGTCCAGAACAGATAACATTCTTTTTTGTATGTGTGTGTGTGTGTGTGTGTGTGTGTGTCTGACTCTCATATTTGTGTATATATGCTTATATAAATGATGACAAGGAAGAAGTTAAGTTTGTTTACTGTTAGTTCTGCTGGAGTCTCCCTCCATTTTTACGCCTAATAAACCATGCAATCACTACGATAGAGTAGAGTCCTAGGTTTGCTATTTTCATTTCTGTTGTCTTTTAAAGGATTCTTTAGTTGAAACTTGAATATCATACTCAAATGTACCAATGAACATACCCTGAACTTTTCTTTACCTACTTTATATGTGTAAAGGCTTCCAATGAGTTCACCGCAAAGAACGGATAGTAAATTGCAACGACATACAAGTGCAGCATCAAAACAGCTTGAATTATCTAAACAAAGTAAAGTGTTAACACTAAATAAGACAAGTAGACAACATGCAAGTACAGCTTAAAAACAGCTCAACATGTCCACACATTGGGTGAAATGTGTCCATAAAAACAGTGATACTACCAATAACCGTAGTTATTTCAGCTGTTTGTATATATTATTGGGTCACTTAATAACGTTCAGTCATAAGTCATTTATAAGCCTTTAGTTAATGATGAAATAATCATTAACAAAACATTAATATACATATGTAGATGATTAATACATGCTATGTTAAAGGGCCTTGTTTTACCACCAGGTGTGATGTTGACCAGCTTGTCCAGTGGACTGTACCAACTGGTAGGCTGATCTATCCATCACACATCTGGGTGGACACTCCCACTTGTGATGTCACTAGATGGTAGATTCTGACATGGCTTTTAATGGCTAATCAACATCCCACCTGGTGGTAATTTTGTTTATGATTAGTTGATCATTAACTAAAGGATTATAAATGACTTATGACTAAACGTTATTATAAAGCATTACCTATTATTGTATATCTTTTATCATACTACTACAAGGGGGAGGTGTCCATAGATCATTTGTTTTCATTTAGAAAACCTTTCAGGAGTCCCACGCGGTCCTACAGAAACAGGCTAGGGTTGGCCCTGGCCTGCAAGTCTAGAGTGTCATAAACAAGCCTTCGTGCCAACAGTACAACCCAATCCACAGCTATCAATACCAGCTGGGCGCAGATTAACCTGGCACTCAGCCTGGGGAATCCACCCCAGATCCACCCGAGGACAGTTGGGCTTGCGTGCGTCAGCATACCGGTGCGCTATCGCTGTGTTGTGACTCGGAGAGAGCGAGAGAGAGAGAGAGAGAGAGAGAGGCATGGTGTTTGGTGCATGTTTGAGGGCGTGAGGATCTGTAGGCATCTGTTAGATGCGCACGTGTGCGGGTACGTGCCCATACGGACCAAACCGCTAATCTGATGTGTGTGTGTTCTGAAGTTTGACTCAGGCTTTCATTCCAACGTCATGAAAAGTTGGCATGTTATTCTTTTTTTTTGTTTTAATTCAAAATGTGTTGCACTTTATATCAGGGCTAAGCACATTTTCAGAGCGGTGGTGAAATAACTGATGTCTATACGGGGAATTTCCAGTTTTTAACCGACATCTGATGTCACTGACACTGCTGCTGTTGCTCCAACATGGCTGCGTCCTCCACTTGCTCTCCTATTGTCCTGAGAGCTACTGAAATACATCATGATGAGACACATCATGTAAACAATACTTTAAGTTTTGGGCTTGACAATTTGAGGCAAGATTGTGATCTTGCCAGCAACAGAAAAACGCAGCGGAGGGTCTTTAATTAACGCGCATTGTTGTAGCAATGTAAGTTCTCCATTTCACTGAGAGGAAACGACAAGAAAAGCTGTTTGAGCATTGGGGCAGAAGGAAAAGATTATGTTTCTGCCTACATCCATCTGTGCACAACCGATGTAGGAGCCCACAGACGGTGCAGAAACACGTACAGAAAACATATTTTTCGAGTCTAATTTTTTAGTCAAGATGGTTTGTCATTCTTAAGCCACTTCAATACGTATCATGAGTGACATTATGCATTCACATACAAATCTAATCAGATGACCTCATGACCAGAGGCCGAGTTCTGTGTAGTAGACTGTGTCACGGTAATTCTATTAACTGTATTGTGATTGTTTCTTTTCAGATACAATCTTTAAATGGAGTTATATAGCTCTGTCCAGCTTGACATCGTGTGGGTAGCGTTGTCAAACAGGGGACCATGAGGGTGTGTGCACAGGCTCCCAACGATGGGTTCAAGAGGAGTGATTCCAGCTAGGGAACATTTCCCTGTGAGCTAGATATCCAGAGTTTGTATTCCTGGACAGCATTGACAGCCTACTAAACCCATGACTCACAGACCACAAAGTGAGACAATTCTCAGATATCCGTCATACTCTGTATTCAGTTTCTGCTTCCTAGCCATTTGGAACATCAACGCCATGGTCATTCTCTATCCATACCAGGTCCAAGTGTTGGGTGTGGTACTTGGGTGTTGTGGTTAGGGCTAAAGGATATGGTATAAAAAAATCATATTGTGATTACCGGTATTTTGAGAGATATTGTGATATGATTCACTATTATGAAGAATTAGCATTTTTCCATCACGATTTTCATTTTCACTGAAAAAACTCACTTAAAATCACGATGTGTCATATGTTGGGCAAACAAATATGTTTTCTTACATCTGGAGTTTAAAAATGTGTAGGCAAGGGCATCTGTGCAGCACTACAGTACCTCATTTATAATATGGTACATTTTACCCTTATCAATTGCAATTCCTGTGATTTTTATACAATTTCAATTAATTTGATGGTAAGTTAGATAAGTTGTTGATATTTGGCACTTGGAAATGTGCAATAAATTGGCAAAGCAGCATGCACCACCTGTAATGGGGGTTGTTAGTAGTGTGTGTGTGTGTGTGTGTGTGTGTGTGTGTGTGTGTGTGTGTGTGTGTGTGTGTGTGTGTGTGTGTGTGTGTGTGTGTGTGTGTGTGTGTGTGTGTGTATGTGTGTGTGTGTGTGTGTGGGGGGGGGGGGGGGGGTTCAACATGAAGATAGGAACCCACAAAGCTATGATGCCCTTCATGCACTCTCACATGTGGGTTACATGTGAAGTGAGCAGAATACAAAGCATTTCAATCAAGGCCACAACTATTTCCATTTGTTTACATTGCAACTATTTGTGGGTTTGTGTGTATGGGTGTGGGTTTGGGTGTGTGTGTGTGTGTGTGGCTTCATGATCATTTCAGTAGTTGTTCTGAGAAACCTTGTTAAGGCAGATGAATGAGGTATGATTTTACTCTAACTTGTCGTGGTTCCACTACTGCTTCTGGAAAAGGAGTTCTCCACTCAAGAGTTCAGAATAAATGTGATTTCACTTTTTCTCTGCTCCTCCTCTTTTTCTCTCACATACGTAACGGTGCGACGGTGCAGATGCTTGTCTGACCACTGTGCCTCCATTTTTTGAAAATGCAGTGCACATCAGTTTGCTTCGTCACAAACACCTTCGCGAGCAAAACACAGACCATATGTGTTTCCGAGAGTTGCGTCGGTTACACTGAAGTCCGTTCCAGTTTTTCAGAGGATTTGCCATGCTCTCGCCGGGCTCCACGCCGGGTTTTGCCTGCAGCCCCGCCACAGAGTGAAAGCTGGAAGCTGCACTCTGTAAGTATTTGAATTATGCCATTGACGTCAGCACAGTCATAAAAGAGACTGCTGCCCTTCCCCTGAAGTGTTCTCCTGCCAGCAGGCCTGTTCAGCTCTGCACAGATGGACCCAGACACTCTGCTGCCTCATAGACGGGACCTTGTGCTGCAGGAGCGTCCCTGTCTGCACTGTCTGCACTGTATACGTGTGAACTGTCTTTTTTAACGGACTTGAATCACACACACAAACATTGACTCTAAATACACTTGATAACAATACATCTTTTTAATAAGATGTATTAATTGATCTGTTTATATATTAATTGATTGTGAAGAGACCAGAGACTGAATCACTCTAGCTCTGCACTTGTCCTCGTGGTGTTAGGGTTGGCTGAACGGCTGCTCAGGACCTTGCAGAGAAGAAATGTGTTTTATTTTAAAAAGCAAGACCTGTTTTTAAAAAGCATACCAGCAAGACCACCATCGTTTTCATTCACCACTTTCATAACGTGACCAGAAACCAGTCAGAAAAGGAATAAAATGTAATAAACAAAAGATTTATTTACTTTTGCATAACACTGTGTGTGTGTTCCCAGTGTCAGGTGAGTAGGGCATGACAGCGCTATAGTGCAGCCGCAGCATTCATCGCATGTGACAAACTAATCAGCAAAACGTTTGTGAGACAAAAAGAAAAGTTCTGTGTGTTTTCACTCCAACTCCCAACTCAATGTAATCAGCCATTAATCAGAGTTTCCAAGCGGAGTCTATTCTTCCTGGCTGCTCTCTGCACTTCTGGATTTTAAAAAAGTGCTGTAAACAGCTCCATAGATGTTGATCTGGTTACACCGTACAGTTAACATGTAAGAAAACACATTCATCTGAGCACAACATTGGTGAAATAACTTTGATTACAACTGGGTTAGCCCACTCTGTAATTGTCCTTCATAGGGCTAAATGCCACTCACTGGGACATTGGGGATGATTGAGGCCAGTCAATACTGCTGATACCAATGGATCAGTTCACCCCAGGTAACCCCAGCACAACCTCCTGCTCTGTTTGTGTAGGCGACTTGTGTGTGTTTGTGTGTTGTGAAAGGTTTTGTGTTACGGAAATGAGAGAGGGAGAGGTCAAGATGGAGACAGTGTTTATGTGTTGTATTGGGTAGGGTTTTACGAAACAGAGCCATCCCAGTGCTACTGAGTTACAGAAAGTGACGAGGCCAGGGAGCTGAGGCAACAGTGAGAAAGATGTATGGTACCATATAGACCTTTGATTAGACTGATCCCATAGCCTACTGGGTAACCTGGCCCAAGTCCCTGCAAGTGGTGTATGTGTGTTGTCTATATACTGTGCAATACAATGTAAGTGTTGCTTATGTTCTTCCTTGCATGCACACAATTTGCAGTTTGTGTGTGTGTGTGTGTGTGTGTAAATTGGTGTTTTGAATCTTCCAATTCTCATGACTTTTGCCATCAATTTAGATCAAACGCATTCCCTCATCCTTCCACCTCATCCTGTTATCCGTCCATAACGGGTCGGAGTGTTCCATGTATTTAAGTTCCTTAGTTTCTGCCACAGTTTGTCGGTTCCGTGTTGTTCCTCAACACAGCCCCAGACAGTCAGATACAAAACAAAATATTCACGGATAGAAGTTAAAGAAGCTGGTTTTAAAAGGATACACCAAAGGCCTTATTCCTTCATCCAGACTTTACACCCTACTTCACACTACTGGCATCATTAAAACTATGACTTCAGATTTGATGGTTTTATTCTGGTGGGTTCCCCACATGAAAGTCGCGGTCAGTATTGTGTGACTTAGGCCCTGGGGGCCGTACATTTTCTCTTGTTAAATTGATTTAAGTAGCCCTGTGTGTCATGGGCTCTGCGGTTTACCGAGTGTTCACATAGTAGGTTTAGAGTGGCATACAGTATCATTCCCCCCTCCACAGTGTTAGGGATGGGTATAGCCCTCCTCCTCTCACGGGATGGCTCAGGAGACCTGCACTCGCCTGGTAGAAAGATATCGCAATATTTATCCTGATACCATTTTATGAACCTATGGATGATGAAATCTGATATTGTGAAAAAAGGGTTAGGGTTAGCCACCACACAAGTCTCTCTGTGAGAGGGTTTTATACTGGACTTCGAAAAAGGCTCCCCGGCTAACTATCTACAAACTTCTAACTAAATCCTCCCTTAGGAACCAAGTCTGGTAATGTTACGGCCTCTCTCTCTCTGTCTCTCTCTCTCTCTCTCTCTCTCTGTCTCTCTCTCTGTCTCTCTCTCTCTCGTACTCTCTCTTGGACTGTCTCTCTCTCTGACTCTCTCTCTCTCAATTTCTCTCTTGCCGACTTTCAGGGGGTTCCATCTGGCGCTCTCTATCTTTTTCTGTTCCTGGAAACAGACGGCGAGATGCCTACATCACCACCTCGCCACCGGGCCGAGTGGCTTGGCCGTGCCGCACTTCTGCCATCATCGTTTATGCTGTGGTGTCTGCCGTATGGGTCTGCTGGGAACGCTTTCGCCACGCCTGCAAAGCCAGATTGCTCTTTGCAGTCGACCGAATGCTGTTGTTTAGATGAAGGAGATCCAGAGAAAAAAAATGTAATGAAAAAAGAAAAGATGAGAGAGAAAAGTTGAGGAGGAGGAGGAGGAGGAGGAGGAGGAGGAGGAGGAGGAGGAGGAGGAGGAGGAGGAGGAGTGTCATGTCGTGTCTGTCTACCTCCCTCCCTGTCTGTCTGTCTGTTTGTCTGTTTGTCTGTATGTCTGTCTGTCTCCCTGTCTGTCTGTCTGTCTTTCTGTCTGCTTCTTCATTAGGGGATGATATGCACAGCTGCTTCACACACACACACACACACGTCACACACACACACACACACATAATAACATACAAGCATGCACACACAGTCCACACAGTCCGCACAGTCCACACATACACAGAGTCCCCATAGTCACAGTGTTTCTCGGCTGACAAACACACACATGTCCTAAGATGACCTGATGTAATCCACTAGAGTAAACACCACATATAATGTATGTGTCTGTGTCTGTGTCTGTGGGTGGGTGTATGCACTTTAAAGCCGTCAGGAACTTATCTTGGTCGCATTCTATCTAAATCTCCCTTCTCAGCGGTGATGATAGAGCGCTAGAGGGGGGGAGTGGGGATAAGCGAGTGAGAAACGGTCGCTCTCTGTGGACTGTAGGAGCTACCACCCTCACTTGGAAAGTACTGGTTTGCATTTTTACGTTAACTCCTTCTTTAGACATGGGGGATGCATATGTATATTAGTGTGTCTGCGTGTGTGGGGATGTCTATTATATATGTGTGTATGCGTGCGTGTGATCAGTCCGTGTGGTATGATGGAAATCCCCAGCGGTCTCTCATTCTTCTTTCTCTTTCATTTTCTCCCAAATAAAAAAATCCCATAAACCTACCGATGCCAAATAGTGATGGAAAATACAACAATTGCTCATTCACCCACCTCACTCCCACCCCACCCCACCAACACTCTTTCACAACTCGGGAGGAGGTGCGTGTTGTGTCATCGCCGCGCTATGCCATTCATGTCTGTGGCCTGTTCCTCATGAATGTTCATCTTAATTTATTTAACCTTTAGTGAGACAGGCGCTCTCATTGAGACACGCGGTCTCATTCTCAAGAGCGACCTGGTCAAGACAGCAGCAATACAAAGTGACAGACGGACATAATAGAACGCCATAAAAGTGAGAAGAGCAAGAGGGCCAAAGTGGTCGTCAGATACCAACGCTATGCAGACGCGTTGAAATAAAGTGCCTCTGAAATGCAGTGGAAAGCGTATGCAGTTGGCGTGACCTTTCGTCGTGTCTCCAAAATGGGCTTGAGGCGGGCCTGGCCATGGGCTGTACAGTGCTGTGTCATGCCCAGTATAAGTTGGAATAGTGATCCTGGGGGTTGGTCGAGCTCTGCTTCTAGAGCAATGGAGAGCTACTGGCATGGCCTTTGTGTGTGTATGTGTGTGTGTCCTTACTCTACTGATAGCGGTTTACTCTTGCACTTTCTCCTAACAAATGTACTTATTGTAAGTCGCTTTGGACAAAAGCGTCTGCTAAATGCCCTAAATGTAAATGTGTCCCATCGCGGAGGGTCCTTTCCCGTTGGGGGCCCTGGGCATGTGCCCAGATTGCCCATATGGCAGATCCAGGCTTGCCTCCACTGCAATAGCATCCATGTTATCAGCTTTTTTGTAGTTTTTTATAAGAAGGTGTAAAGCCCATTTTGAATATCTACATGGGGTATATTCCTAACATAACCTAGCGACACTACATGCAGTGGGGTGGGGGGGGGGGGCAGGGGCCTCTGGTGTTTGAGAGAGCAAACAGGAGCTGCTCTTTGATGGGGCTGAGATCAGAGCGAAGGGCAACATTCTACGCGGCCGCGCTAAGGTCGCATCCGCGCACACCCTGCCCGCAGTGTTGTGCTTCGCAGCTAGGAGACCGCCGGTACACACAACACACAGGGGCCAGACTGTGTGCGTGTCTGGTGCACAGACACACACACACAGTCTGACTCATTTCAACCTTGAACTACAGAAGTGTGGTAGGTGTAAAAAATAAAATAAAATAAAACAATGCTCTGAGAAGCTGGTGTTTTTGCTAATTTCTCTTTAATAGACTTAATAGAACTGACCCTGTAGACAGCTCCAATGTGTTTCAACATACTGTACAACACATGAAGACTCAATTCGTGTGAACATGTGTCTCATAAAATACATTCCAAAGGTCTGTGCCAAAGCAGCAAGTTAATTAGAGGCAGTTGGTTCACAATAAATTACGAGCCACAGAGACGACTGGCGGCGAAAGTCAGTCCCTCCCTGGCAAGATAGCAAGCAAGTGTTGTAACGTAGGGCTTTGTGGGCTTTCCTTTTGTTCTGTAGGTGGCGGGCCCCTGCTTGGGGCCTCTGTGGGCCTTATTCACAGAGCAGCCATTTTGGTTCTAAAAGCATTCAGTTCCCCCACCCAGCTGGCTTTTAGAACCAAGATGGCCGCTCGGTGGATAAGGACCACAGATGGCCGCTGTCCCAGATGTTCTCTTCAGCGCTGCTTCCTGCTTGCCAGATAGGCTGCAGGTGTGTCCAGGTGCACCTAACCCAGGGGTTAAAGTTTTCCGTCGCTATGACGGAAATCCGTCAACTCGGCTCTCGTAAGGTCCCGTGGTCCCACCAGAAAGGCAGAGTGAGAACCGCATATAAAGAAAAAATAAGCATTTCGAGAGCCTTTAAAAATTCCTACAGTAGTACAGACCATGAATGCAACACTCCACGTTTTTGTTGACAGAAGTGGTAGCTCTAGTAGTCGCCGGTAGTAGAAAACTACACGTCTTTCTCAAAGCAGAAACGTACAATTGAAAATGAAAACCGTCGGTTTAACCCCGCCTGGACGGATAAATATTTATTTATGTTACCGCCAAGTTTAAATGCCAAACCGATGTGTTTAATTTGTAATGAGTGTCGCGGTTCTGAAAGATTACAGCGTGCGGAGGCACCATGTTGAGAAACACCCGACTTTCCGCGCAAACTTTCCAGAGGGATCTCAGGAGAGGGACCCGTGCAAACGCGCAGTTTGGTGCATCGTACGGAGCTGTAGCCTACTACAATGGTACGTTCATGCACAGCCCAAGAGAGAGCTGCAGAAAACAACAAACGTTACTACTAATGTGCACTAGTTTGTTTTTATGCACTTTGAGATACTCCTCGATCAGGTATGACCAAAATGTTTTTTCCTTTAATTTCAAAAGTAGAAAGAAGTGTTGCTTCTAGGGATGGGCATAAGTAATCGATGATCGATCATTGATCGTTAAGAAATGTGTCGATCAATTTATATTGTTATTGATCAAAAGGACGTTGTGTTGCATAGGCCTACTGTCTTGAAGCGGTGCCCGGTGATCGCGGCTTTAGTTCCCCGTGTCTGATCGCTGTAATTCGGAGCGTGAATATCGGTTGAATATCTAATATCTTTAAAAAACACTTTAGTATTTTTTAAGACGATAGTCGCACATCCCTCGTAACTACGCCGTGAAGGTGAACCCTCCCGGACTCCGCTATTAACATGAACTGCTCTGCCGGAGGAGCCGCACATCCACAGACACCAAAATACCAACACACGTTTTCCATTTGCTTGCTTTTAAATAAAGTTGTGTACTGTTATACAGTTAAATACGATTATTGATTAATGACCGATCGCGTACTGCGGTCAAGACAGCCGTCTCTCGGTTTCGCGTGGTCAAGTCAGCCGCTCCAACATTTTCAATATTTCCATAACTGTGACATTTTAGCAAAAAGTTCAGTCTCATATGTTTTCTGACTAAGGTATTGCTTTTAGATAGTTCATGCAATTGTTTCTAAATGTGTGACTCATCTTTTTGTTGCGAGCCTTTTCCGAGCGCCGCTGCATATTGTATCGGCATATGTCGGCCTTTTCCCCCTTTTTTTCAAAACAGTTATACAGTTTAATGCCCACTTTTACTGCCTATATATATATATATATATATATATATATATATATATATAAAATACTGGTTTCATGCCCTGGCTTTGAACTAGAAGGGATAATGGACCACGTGGTGTTTAAATATCGAGGCGGTAACACTTTACAATAAGGTACGCAAAACGTGGGTAGTTACTGAGGAACGAATGAGTAACGAATGATGAACGACCAGGGCCCTAACTGGGGCCCTAACTGGGGCCCTAAGTTACTCAGTAACTACTGAGGAGTTACTCAGTAACTACTGAGGAGTTACTGGTAAACAGACTAGGGGACTATTGTATTCGTTACTGAGTAACAAATGATGAACAACCAGGGCCCTAACTGGGGCCCTAACAGGGGCCCTAACTGGGGCCCTAACTGGGCCCTAAGTGACAGTTACTCAGTAACGAATACAGTAGTCCCCTAGTCTGTTTACCAGTAACTCCTCAGTAGTTACTGAGTAACTGTCACTTAGGGCCCCGTTAGGGCCCCGTTAGGGCCCCAGTTAGGGCCCCAGTTAGGGCCCTGGTCGTTCATCATTCGTTACTCATTCGTTCCTCAGTAACTACCCGCGTTTTGCGTACCTTATTGTAAAGTGTTACCATCGAGGCAGTATGCGGCCATGACCCAAAGTGATACCTAAATAAATTTTCAGTCAGATGATTTTTTTTTGCTTTAACCCCTGACCTAACCATCATTTCCCATCCACCTCTTTTGGCTCGTCTCCTGGTTAGCCCTTATATAAATGTTAGGACAGGGAATATAATGTATAGTATATTATCTTTAATAAAGTATATTTTGCTTTGTTTTTTTATATACATTTTTATATAAATGTCCAAAGACCATATTAGCCACGTTCTATCTCGCGTCACACTCGATGTTCAGGTAGTCTTATCTGTAAGCCTTATATTGTATTATCATCCTTCAGCGCCAGTAAATGTCATCTAATTCTGATCCTATGCAAACTGATCTGGTTCATCAATGCATATTTTGCATCAGCAACACTAACTTCTTCACATTGTCCTCTATTGTCGACTGTATTCTACTCTAACTCGATTCTATCAAACTCTCTCTGCTCATTTCCATCCTGTTACCTGTCGATATAGCGATCCTCCATTCGACCACATGGAGTCAGTGTGTGTGTGTGTGTGTGTGTGTTTGTGTGTGTATGTGTTGTTCTGACAGCGTGTCTCTGCTTGACAGATGAGGCCTACCAGAAGATGGCGGTGGAGACGATGGAGGAGCTGGACTGGTGTCTGGACCAGTTGGAGACCATCCAGACGTACCGCTCCGTCAGCGACATGGCGTCCAACAAAGTAAGAGGGCAGGGAGTTTCCTCCTTCTCTGAATTTCTCTTTTAGTTATGGGATCATTACAGATTTTCCATTTCTTCTGGGAATGCCCTGGAATTAGTTTTTTCTTCTGTGTCTTTCCTTTTCTGTTCGACGGTATGGCCTAGGACTATAACACCATTATAATTTTTGTCTTGCGGTCAGATTTCCTTTAACTAAGTTTGTATGTTCACCAGTGAAGTAAATGTTTACTGTAGCTGTTACGCTACGCTAAGCACCATTCACTCATGTTGAAAATGTGTGTGGTAACGGTCTGTGACACTGAAAATAATTATTTGTCTAGGTAGATTCCCCCCCCCCCCCCCAAAAAAAAAAAAACCCAAAAAACGATATACTTTTTCAAATTTGATCATTGAAACACATTCACTTCAGCACCCTTCTGGTTTTAGTTACATCCCATTTGCCAAAGCATCTCTGGCCTGCTCTGATTTAACATTCTGTGATAGAGAAAACCAAAGAACATCTAATCAGAGCCAGTCAGCGGGCCAAAGGGATACGGCAAAACGCGGCACGGACCACCGCAGAGCACATTGTATAGGACAGTGAAAAGGTATTCAGAAAAAGAAATGTTTAGGTAAAACGTATTTCACTATTATAATTTGTTCAATCCATTGTGTAACGATGGCGGGGATGAATCGGATGTGGCGCACATAAAAGCTGCTCTGTTTTTGAGGGATCTATTGGACTGTTCTTTTACTCCACCGGTATGTTAGCTTAGCATAGCGGTGTGTAGCGTAGCATAGCATAGTTTGTATTCTAACTAAGCGGCAGCCATGACCGCCTGTTTGCGAAGCCCTGGCGGAAGTGACCAACATGTAGTTTCTCTAATGACCTGTAGGTGGTTTGCGATGGTTGGATGCAAAAAGGCCGGCCACCATTCTAAGTCAAAGGGAAAAATGTGATTCCATTCTCCAATAAATGTTTTTTTGGTTTGGTTCGGATCTCAAAGGCTAGTTCATCTCCAGGTCCCATTTGACAGTATTATTGAATCATTATTAAATAAGTATTTTTTTTTTTTTTAGTATTATTTATATCATATTAAGGATTGAATATTAATGAGTTTTAGCAATAGACTATTGAGAGACGGCCATTCAATTCCCGTCCTCAATGTGCCAAATATGGATCATTTCCACTCCTGGTTTCAAAAATGTCAAATAATGGCGGCACCCATAACGCGAAATCTACAGCTTCATAATGGTCATGTGTAAACCAACGGGTAGGGATGGGAATCTATACGATTTTTCCGATTCCGATTCCATTTTCGATTCCGCTTAACGATTCGGTTCTTTATCGATTCTCTTATCGATTCTCATTTGGAAAAAAAGGATTCAGTGATGTTCGTCCGGAGCGCATCGAAAACGCGACATTCAGAAATCGTTATCGCATGCTGTGTGCGCAAATGTTTTTGCATGTTGGAAGTATTTCCTCCCTTTGAGGAAATATCCACGTTGCAAGTATTGCAAGTTGCCCTGTTGTCGTCTTTTCTTGTGAAGTGTAACCAAACTTTGGAGCGTTTGTACCGCTTGGGCGCCATGTTTACTGTTGACTGCTGGCTGCACTGGAGTCGCTACGCAACGTGCGTGGTGACACCATTCGCGTCTACTGGAATCGATAAGGGAATCGTTTGCAAAATTGGCAAACGATTCCAAGGAATTGAAACACTGGGAACCGGTTCACAACAAGAACCGGTTTTCGATTCCCATCCCTACCAACGGGTGATGTCACAGACTCTATGTCCATATTTTTTACAGTCTATGATTCTGACTGGCACTTGGCCTGAGAGGACTCTCTAGTGTTAATTGTTGATTGTGTCTCCGCTCTGAAGATTTCCGAATTGTAAATGATTATGTTTTAAGTTGATTTTGTAAATTGTATAATGTGCATAGGATTATTGCCTTCACCTTCACCCACCCTCATCACCTCCCTGTCACATCAGCTCTGTTAACCGGCATATTGCCCTTCCTGTCTGTACAGAGGGCTGGTTGAGCCCAGAAAGGGTCAAAGGGGTCAAGTTTGTTGACCGGACCAAATGTTCCACAATTCCCGTCACAATTATTTATTATTCAAGAATTCACCGCGATCATTCAGCGCTAACCGCTAGGAATGCTATTATTCAAGTGAATGAATTGTTGCTAGTTCGTGTGAGCAGCCCAGGAATGCAACCATGGCCGTGTTAGATGACTAAAGGTAAATAGAACCTGCCAGAAATCAATGTATGGTCACAGGACAGATATCATAGCTTTTCATATCCGGTTATGTAGCATGCGTGTTGCTCATTGTAGAGCTGGCAGGCTGGTGTGTGTGTGCATGCATGTGTGTGCATGTGTGTGTGTGTGTGCAGCAGCTGTAGGCAGAGGGAGAGAGCCACATGGAAACACTAGGTGCGCTGGACAACAGGATGCTGGGGATCCAGCACTGGTTCAAACACAATAAACATGAGAGGAAGAGTGTGTGTGTGTGTGTGTGTGTGTGTGTGTGTGTGTGTGTGTGTGTGTCTATGTGTCTATGTGTGTGTGTCTATGTGTGTGTGTGTCTATGTGTGTGTGTCTATGTGTGTGTGTGTGTGTCCACAATCCCTCGGGAACCCCAGGCTGAGTGACTCTCTCTTCCCGTCTCCTTCCTGACCCCCTCTCTCTTCTCCCCAGACGACAATAGATTTCCCATCATGCCACTGGGTACGGTTAATAATGCTGTTTATTTCTCCTATTGCTGTCGTCATTCGGACACACAAACACATGACACACACACACACATACAGAAGAAATGGGATTTTCCCCACATAATGGAAAAGCATGCTTTTCGAACTGGTTGTCGTGAAGACTGTTATATTATCATTACATCATGTTACATAAATTATAATCATTACTTTGTGAGAAAAAAAGAGAGGCAACATACTGACAAATACAGAAACTATTTCATCACAAACAAGCATTTTATATTCCACATTTTATATTCCAGTTTATAAAATACTTTTTATACTAGACTTTTTATTATCCAGTGGAGAAAAAAGCACATCTCTGTTTGCACTTTTGCTTCATATAAATGTCTGTTTGTGCAATGAAATTTCCTAAAGTCACATACTATCCACCCATGGAAAATCTATTTTGCTTCAGATCAGTTACAAAACAATGCTGATGAATGCAAGTGAACGATGAGAAGAATGAAAGGTATGAAGTTGGAAAGTGGAAGTCAGGTGATTTTGTGAACATTGTGAGATAAACCTTTGTGGGTAAATCTTTGGTGTGTTTGAATTGAGATAGGAGAATAGTTTTAAAGGAAAGATTCTATGCTGTTGCCAGACAACTGTTTGTCTTTGTGCAGTTATGCAAAGAAAAGGTCATGCAACTTTGGAATTGTTCATTGAACGTTGCGTAACAAAAACTTCAAAATGCACCGGCCTTATGATGTTATCCCAGAGAAGCCAATGAATCATGAGTTTACGTCGATAGATCCATAGATAGTCATATTCCTCCATAAACCCTGCCATAGACAATCCACAATCAAGTCAAGTGTACATCCATTGTTTCAATAGTCGATCTACGTGGCATAGAACTGGGGATGGCTAATGTATAGGGTGCTACCGTGTCGCCTATGAGGTGACATAATGTGACTGTCGTGCGGTTAAACTGTCTCCCCTTAATCCGGCCTCATTTTAGTGTCGCTGTGACCCTCAGAGGGTCACTGTGTCATGTGACCCTCTGAGGCTGAGACTAACATGAGGCACCACACACCACAGATCTGTTGGTGTATGTCCAGTCCTCCACCTCACTCCTCCTTGTTTTTTCTCACTGTAAACTTGAAACATTATACAACCTATGATAATCCTGTCATTGGAACCCCAGCCCATGTATTGTTAATGACAACGCAGCTCTAAGCGCCCGCGAGCGCTTGAGCGAGGAGATTGTTATTCATGTCGTGACAGCAGTTTGAAAGGCGAGTGTAGCGAGGGTAACAGGAGGTGCCATGTCAGAAGAGAGCCAGCGATACCCATCCAAGCAATGTAACCCCCCCTCAAGGTGAAGATCACAGGGACCTCTGATACTGCACAGCACACATCAATTACTGCCCACCACCACCATCTCCACCACCACCACCACTATTACCACCACTATTACCATCATCCCCTCCACCACCACCACCACCACTATCACCACCACTATTACCATCATCCCCTCCACCACCACCACTATCACCACCACTATTACCATCATCACCTCCACCACCACCACCACTATCACCATCATCACCTCCAACACCACCACCACCAATATCACCACCACTATTACCATCATCACCTCCACTACCACCACCACCACCACCACCACCACTATCACCATCATCACCTCCAACACCACCACCACCACTATCACCACCACTATTACCATCATCACCTCCACCACCAGCACCACCACCACTATCACCACCACTATTACCATCATCACCTCCACCACCACCACCACCACCACCACTATCACCATCATCACCTCCACCACCACCACCACCACTATCACCATCATCACCTCCAACACCACCACCACCGCTAGCACCACCACTATCACCATCATCACCTCCACCACCACTATCACCATCATCACCTCCACCATCAGCACCACCACTATCACCACCACTATCACCTCATGTCCCTCCCTCGTGTCTCCATTGTGAAAGGTCACATTGCGTTCCTGGTTTTCTAAAAGATCATCAGTTCTGTTGTGTTTTGCCTACTTCTCTGCCTGTAGGTATTCACCTTCATACTACATATGCTGTCTTATACACCCTCAAGTAAGAGAGAGGGAGAGACAGCGCAATGCATTAGGCAAACTTGGCTATAACTTTCATCATTGAAGTTCAGGGTGAACCCCTAGTTTGCTATAAACAAGAAGACTCTATGTCATTGGAATGATCAGTGCAATATTGACAAAGTGAGCCGTGTGACTGACTGCCTCAGCACTGAGCTGAACGTAAGCAAGGGGAGTGGCAGGGTAGAGGGGCGGGCCTAGCACTCAGAGAGGGTTTGTGTGTGTGTGTGTGTGTGTGTGTGCGTGTGTGTGTGCGTGTGTGTGTGTGTGTATGTGTGTGTGCGTGTGTGTGTGTGTGTGTGTGTGTGTGTGTGTGTGTGCGTGTGTGTGAGAGAGAGAGAAAGAGAGAGAGAGAGCAAGGGGGGGGGGGGGGGGGTGGTTAGATAGAGAGAGAGAGAGAGAGAGAGAGAGAGAGAGTGGGTGTGTGGGTGTGTGTTTCAGGCAGAAGACTAAGCCACATGCATAGACTGACACACAAACACGCACACACACACACACACACGCACACACGCACGCACACACAAACACACGCATATAGAGCGCAGGGTCTAGTCAGCGCTCGCAGCCCAAAGTGAGTCAGTGCAGAGCTGTGCCCCCCCGCCTTGACGACGTCAGAGAGCCCTGGCTAGGTCTGGCTACTCACGCTGCAGTCAGCGCACAGCCACCCCGCACAGAGACAAGAGGCACACACACAACTACTACCGCTACTTTACTACTGCTCTGAAACACACTGAGACCCACGCGCCCAGCCACTCTGACGGGACAGCAGTTCACCTCTGTTTCCCCCCCTGCCCCAACCTGTCAACATGGGAGCCTGTTGCTTTGAGAAAAAGGAGAAGAAGTTAGGGAAACTGAACGGCTGGAGGAAGGTGAGGGGTTTTGGGCCATTTAATATTTATTATTTATTAATGTTTATTATATTGTGTTTGTTTGACACATCTACCGGGTTGGTTTGGTTGGTTGTTGAATTCATATTGTGTGTGTGTTGTATTCATTCATATGGTTTGTAACAGTTCACAAAGTTAAGCTCTTAGGTATAGTGCTAGAATTTGATGATGTGGTTGCTGTGTTTATTTAAGTGCATTTCTTCGTTTGGAAATGTGTATGAGCTGCTTGTTCTTTTTTAAGTGCACATTCTCTGTTCTAGTTCATGTTCGGTACTTCTTTAAGAAGTTGGTTATTTAGTAGGTGGTAGTTGTTGAAACATGAGCGCAAGGTTTACATCAGAATTAGCCACAGTATTACTACAGGTACACTGTTCACTCGTATTATGCAATCAAGACAGGCGTTCTGACCAAGCCAATAAGAACATTTGTGATATCTAGGATTAGCATTAATGTCTCTGTGCTGGCAACAGATGGCTGTCATAGGGCCTGTGGCTTCAACATTGTCGCTATAATCCTAAACTGTTTATGCTACTTGTTACGTATGTCAATATGTACTGTCAATGTTGCACTGATCACTGTGTCGGTCTTCTGAAATTAAGTGATTAATATTAGATTTGATATAATTTGTTTTGGGAAATGAAGGGGGATATATTTACTATTAAATGTTAATGAATAATGTTCCGGGAACACTTAAACTACACAGTATACACCATACCGTATGTGTCGTATGGATGGATAGGTGGTTGGATTAAGATAGTTAAGGCCTTTGCACACCAAGTCCGTATTTTTCGTATGCGTTTTTTTAATCCGTCATCCGATAAAAATCGTTACGCACAGAAACCTTGCACACTGAGTCCGATGCGTTTTATTATTCTATTCGTTCATTGCGAAAATTCAAAATAAGAGACAAAATGGAGCGAAATGGATGCGAAAAATTGCAGACAATCGAACCTGTTCCGAAAACTTTAATGACGGACGAAAGTTTCGGAGTCGGAGTGTAAACGTGATTGACACAACGTGAGGTCGTAATTATTTTTAAACGTGCGACAATTTCGGACGAAAAATACAGACTTGGTGTGCAAAGGCCTTTAGGGTTAGGGTAAGGGTTACATAGACATACAGAAGTATATGTATATAATATACCCTGAATCTGAACCTGTGCAGAGAGAAAAAGAGTAGTCAAGTTCATGTAAGGTCTGTGTTTTGCCTTTTGCCGGTTCTCTGTGCCTGGCGTTCCTAGCTGTTGTGATGTCTTTTTAAAGTACATTTTTGCTGTAGGCATATGATGTCACTAGTGGTCAGTCCTCCACAGCTCCAGGTGTTTCAGGCCACAGCTGACCTCGGTGTCCTCAAACGGCCAAAATGGCACAGCACATGAAGCACTTTAGCTTGAAAAGCGTGTTTGAAGACCGAGTTATTTATGCAGACCTTACCCACCTTTGACTGTGCTGCAGTGCCTTGTAAGGCCCTGCTTTTCTGCTGTTTGAAGTTGTAGGATGCGTACCTGTGAACCGCTGAGTATTCAGAGGAGTGAGTCAGAGGAAGTGAGAGGTAGCGCTAGGTGGTAGGTGCTCTCTCCCTCTCTCTCCTTCTCTCTCTCGCACTGTGTCGCTCTCTCGCTCTGAGTTGCCGATGTATCAGAGTGATCTCATCAACAGAATCACCGCTACTTACGCAGGCCTCTTGCTTTATCTTTATAAAGGTTATGTCTTCGTGGCAGTTCTTTGGCCAGAGCACTGGTAGAGTCATGAATGCATATACGTGCCTGAAACATGTTTATCTCTTGTGTTCAAAGCTGTATGAGATGAATACTTTTCTCCAAATAGTAAAGGACCAGATCACCACTTGTGTTCTGTAAGGCAAGGTTAAATGCCCTTTAAAATGTAAATGAGCAATAGTGGAGATAAAAGTTGATGAACAATAACTAATACACAATAATGCTCTAGTTTGATAGATAAGACTGTGCTTGGGGATGGTACTATAAATTGGGAAAAAAAGATTGCAATGTAAATGTTGTGTAACAAAACGTACACTTCTTGTTTGAGTTCTCTTGAACTACAGAGGTATAAAATCATATATATATATATATATATATATCCTTAGATTATCTGGGTGGCTTTGTCTTGCCCCATGATCCGCCTCAATTCCCATGTTTAATTTTCATTTTGTTTCATATTTAAAAACACATTCAACATAAAAAAAGGATCTGGCAGTAAAAGTGTGATTAAATAGTCCAATCTGTGAGTTGAAATGTAAGCCTTCTTATTGCAGGCTTAGAGGCTATTCATCTAGACTAGGACCAGCCACTTTCTACTTAAAGAGTGAACTCAGAACGCCCACTAGTGGCTCAAAGCCATAACTTCGCCACCAGTGCAGTTGACAAATGTATGACTCAAGAGTGAATTAGTCTAGAAAACAACATCTGGACTTCGTTGACACAATCAGTCCTCTTCCTTCAGATGATCAGTCAGCATTCAGACAGATGCATACAAAAAATGATTTTGGTTTTATTGCGATAAGCTGTATGGTACGTCTTGAGTGTGTGCATGCGTGCGACCATGTGTGTGTGGGGGGTAGTGAGTAATTGCTGGTATTTCTTGAAAGCGCTGTACAGCAACGCAGCTCTCCCAACACATAGCAGGCACACAACCCCCTCCATTAGTTCAGAGCTGCTGTTATATTATGCAGCAAACTGTTACATAAAGACCTGCCACTTCCTTCCACCAGTTTTTCCTTTTTTCTGGGGTTGTTTCCCTCCCTCCCTCCCTCCCTCCCTCCCTCCGTCTTCTTCTTCTTCGTCTCACCCTCTCCATCGGTTGGCAGTTGCGTCTGATTCTCTTATTCTGAACACGCAGACAGCGCAGGCGCCCGATCCACAGCACCTTGAAAGGAGGAAAACCCACGCCTGTGGTTTTCCCCCCAATGAAAATACATGCTGCATGCATATCGTCCCTCACCCCCCCCCCCCCCCCCCCCCCCAAGTCTAATCTTTGTAATCTTTGTGATTTTACAATAATAGTGAAGCCGCCCCAGAACGGACAAAGCAAACAAAAACCCAAGGTGAAGAAATAATAATGACTAATGAATACAATTGTCATTAATGGCAAACAGCCAGACAAAAAGACAGACAGAGAAACAGACAAATAGACTGACTAGACTGATGGGCCGACAAACAGATAAACAGACAAAAGGCCAAACAGACAAAAAGCCCCCCCCCCCCAAAAAAAAGCCTTGGTATTAAAATCCCAAGTGGTTTTTAATACCGGGTGTGCCCCGTGTGTGTGTGTGTGTGTCTGTACACAGAGACATTATCACGGTATTAAAAACCCCAAGTGGTTTTTTAATACCGTGATAATGTCTCAGGGCTGTGTTTGGGCCCATGTGGACCTCGAGTAGACTCAACAACGAAACATGAGACAAAATGGACACACACACTTTACCCACACACACACACACACACACATGCACATGCACACACACACACATACACATACACATACACTGGGAACATTGGCTGGCGGTAATGACATAACCAGTCCTCTAGTCAGGTGGCCGTGAGACTGCTGTTGTGCTCCAAGGACGGCTCATTGATTGTTGCCAGAGAGACAGACAGACAGACAGACAGACAGACAGATTGATGACAGCATCGGCAAGTGGCGGCCAGGAGAGAAATTGACATGTAAGTGGCAGATAGAGGGGGGAGGGGTGCGTGTGTGTGTGGCGTGTCCTCTCCTCGTGACTGCTTGGCGACTGTGCCACATGCCCGTCTGCCAGGCGAGGGAGCGGGGAAGCCTCTCTCCCCCCCTCCCTTCCGCTCCTCTGCTCATTTCTGCTCCTCTCCTCTCTTCTCCTCTATCCTGTTTTTTTCTGCTTTCCTCTCCTTCTCTCAAAAAAAAAGAAAAAAAGGAAAAACAACCCTTATACTGGTCACCTGATTCTGTTGCTATGGCGCTGGGCTGTTCTGGTAATTGGTGTACATACACTTGCACACAGGCACTGAGGGGGCGTGAGAGAGGGAGAGAGAGAGAGAGAGGGAGTGGGAGAGGGAGAGGGAGAGAGAGAGAGAGAGAGAGAGAGGGAGAGAGAGAGAGAGAGAGAGAGAGAGAATCTGAGGCTGAAGGATGCAATTATCCACCATCTCTCTCTGTCTTTCTCTATATCTCTCTCTATCTTCCCACCTCTCTTTTCTTCTGTGACCATGTATCCCACTCTCTGGCTGTCTCCCAGTATGGGTTCAAAATAGCGCCATGCAGACACCCTGACAACCTCTAATATTATTATGGGATACAGATAATGAACAGGCTCGCTAGTTCCTCACAATGGCGTCCGCGCCGAAAGCTGTCAGGAGCCAGGGGAGGGAGGGAGAGAGAGATGGAGATAGAGAGAGAGGGAGCAGAAACATAATGGGGATAATTGAAGGGGAGGAAGGGAGGTGATAAAAATATAGACGCAGTGTGTTCGCATTCCTCCAAACATGGCTCCCTCATCTATTCTCTCCGTCCTCATTGTCTTCCAGGAGGTAGGAGACACAGCTGTGGCAAGAGCATACCTTCACAATGGAGGGGAGAGAGAGAGAGAGAGCGAGAGAGAGAGAGAGAGAGAGAGACAGAGACAGAAACAGAGAGAGAGAGAGAGAAAGGGGAAAATGGTGGGGGCTTCAGTCTGGATCATATCATATAAGCCAATCCCCTCCAAACAGGCATATAAACACACTCACACACACACACACACACACACACACACACACACACACACACACACATACACACTTAGTATTATACATCGCACACCAACAGTACACATACACGACGACGACACATGCGTTCGGGACTCCCCCTCCTTCCCCCCATTTTCTGTCGAATCATGTGTTCTGAAATGAGCGTGTTGCCAGGGTTAGCAGACTAGTGCGGGGGGGTAGGGGGGAGGCAGAGGGATTCAAAGGGAGAGCGAGAGAGGTGTGGGTTGGGGAGTGAGGAGGGGGAGGCGGGGGGGTGCTCAGAGCGAGTGAGCTACAGCAGTCAGAGCAGCCAACTGAGACTAATCCAGCGGAGGATCCCCCCTCCTCCGCCCCTCCGCCCCCCCCCCTCCTCCGCCCCTCCCTCCTCCCTTCCCTCCAGTCAGATGCACATCAGCTGCCTCCTCTTCCTTCTCATCCCCATCGCGTCTCTCCTCTCTCTCTCTCTGTCCCTCCCTCTCTCTCTCTCTCTCTCTCTCTCTCTATTCCACTCTCCCCCCCCCCCCCCCCCCTCCCTCCCTCCCTCCCTCCCTCTCCCTCTCTCCTCGGTCTCCTCTCGGTAATGCATCAGTGAGCCGCTCCATCGCCACCAGGCTCATAGCTGTAGCTTCCATCGCTCTGGCCAGTCAGCCCAGCCCCGCTGGCTCCCCGGTCAGCCTTTTACCGCTCAGCTACAGCCCTCTGTCTGTCTGTCTGTCTGTCTCTCTCTCTCTCTCTCTCTCTCTCTCTCTCTCTCTCTCTTCAACCCCCTCGCTTGGGACCCGCACCTCAAACCGCTCGCTCTTTCATCATACGTGGCTCCCACAACATGGAGACCCTCCTCGGCTGCTTTCTGCTGCAGAGAGAGTGAGCGAGCGAACATTCGCCCAGGCACTCTCCTTGCTGCTGCTAAGTAGAGGATTTCTTTGGTCATTATTTTTGGTTCCTTGCCGCACTTGAAAGGCAAGAAGAAGAAGAAGAAGAAGAAGAAGAAGAAGAAGAAGAAGAAGAAGAAGAAGAAGAAGAAGAAGAAGAAGAAGAAGATTTTTTTATTTTCTTATTTTATTGGATTACAGTTCTGGCTCTGTGTCGGGAAGTGAAAACAGGATCCAAAATGCCTGAAGCCAACTACCTGCTGTCTGTGTCTTGGGGTTACATCAAGGTGTGTGGCTTCTACCTACCTACGTAGCATGTCGGGATACCACACGGATCCCACACTGGGTGGCCATTGGGCTTCAGTGGGATTGAAATGCAGTGACACAATGGGGTGTTTGTGGTCCATACTTATTTTTAATTACCAAAGCAAAAAGGGCAGGATGGTCTATATCGACTAATTATAATGATGAAGAGCTTTGAGATGGGTGTAAGATGATAAACATTGTGATCTGTGTCTGACGATGTGTGGAAGATATTGATTTGAAGGGAGCATTTATGTGTTTATGCCTTTGTGTATGTATGAAATAATGATCCATGATGATGATGATGATGATGATGATGATGGTGGGGGGGTGTTTTCTCTGTGTAGAACAGAATGCCGTTTTGTTGCTCAGACTCCATCTTGGGTTCTCTGCAGAGCTGTCTGTGTGCGTGCGTGTGTGTGTGTGTGTGTGCATGCGTGCGTGTGTTTTTTTGTATGTGAGTGTGCACAGGTGTAGATATACAAGTGTGTGTATGTCTTTTTAATTTTTTGTATTTTATATCTGAAATGTTTTCGTATACATAAATATGTGTGTGTGTGTGTGTGTGTGTGTGCAGGGATGTGTGTGTCTATGTGTGTGTGTGTGTGTGTGTGTGTGTGTGTGTGCATGATGGGATGCACACTGCAACAGCGGCCACTGCAGTACTTGTATCTCCGTTTCGTGTCCCAGCAAACGTCAATATATTTGAACAATGGTTTAGTCCTTCACACAGGCCCTTGTGAAAGATCCCTTTTACATTGACCCACAGGGGGGATGGGGCCCGGGGGGGGGGGGGGGGGGGTTACACTGTGCACATTTTCCCTCTGGAAGGAATAAAAATTCCTGCACGCTAATGCAGTACACACAGTGAAATGGAGCCAATGGCTCAATTTTTGTGGTGAAACTGTTAATTGTTTGCGAGGGGTAGTTTAGAGGGATGGGTGTGGGGGGGGGGCGCATTTAAGGGGCTTTAATTAGTAAGACAAATAATTACCCCTCCCCCCTCGCACACACACACACACACTGAAAATATTCCTTGGGTTGTGTAGGGCAACAATAGCAACAGATTGTACTTTCTTTCTTTCTGTTTGTGGCCACTTGGTTTTCCACCAGTTTATGAGCCCATGCTATAAAATGGACATTGTGCCGTCACCTCTGCCATGGAAATCTGCAGCGTAATTTGGACCAGGTTTTCCCCTCGTTTCAAATGAATGACATCCCCCTCTCTCTTTTCCCCCCTTTTTCCTTCAGTTCAAGAGAATGTTGAATCGGGAGTTGACGCACCTCTCCGAGATGAGTCGGTCCGGGAATCAGGTCTCCGAATTCATCTCCAACACCTTTCTAGGTAAATACGAATGCGCACGGCCATCCAAGTATCGTGAGAAACACCTACAAACACGGACATTGATCATCTGCTCAAATATTCTCCGAAAACATTTCAATGAAAAGCTCACCTGTTGTGTGTATCACACACGCACACACACATCTAGCTACATAGTTTATTTTTCAGCCAAATTTCAATCAATACCTTCTGATGCATATCATATGTATGACAACTTACTCTGCGAATGTGCTCCTGTGTGTGTGTGTGTGTGTGTGTGTGTGTGTGTGTGTGTGTGTGTGTGTGTGTGTGTGTGTGACAGAGCGTGCGGTGAGGTTCACTTGAAGCTTTCATTTTGAACTACGCAAGTGGCTGTGGCAGCCTCTTTGTGTGGGTGTACCATGAAACATTGCAGCGTTGCCTAGGATGTTTATGACGCAGGCCTTAAAAAAAATCCCATAAGAATTTTGTTGAACGATAGAAACACCAAACATCCCTCCGACTGGGCACGGGGGTAAGTGATGAACCTTCATGGTAGCCTTCTCATCTTCCCGAGACGCTGTTTGATTTTTGATTGACACGTGAGCTTGTTAGCAGGAATCTAACCGGAGTCAGTGAATTAGAATTGCTATAGATGCTACTGGTGTCATGATATCGACTGTCGACACGATCTCCGATGGTCTCCCTAACATCTGGATGAGTTTGACTTTTACCCAAGGTGTCGTCTGTGAAACGTATGGCTGGACAAGTGAATGGGACTGTGATAGGTTGTGGGACGGGGGGGGGGGGCACTGGGGATGTAGGGAAATCTAACTATGGATTGCGTGGCTGGCTTCTCAATCCTGTCTGATGTGGCTGAGGGGGCGGGGGGGGGGGGGGGGGACGCTCACCGATGGGGGAGCATCAAGCATAGAGGAGGGTAGAGCTCAGAAGGTGGGGGTAGAGGCAGAGTGTGTGTGTGTGTGGGGGGGGGGGGGGCAAAGAAGAAAGAGGAGGGGGGGGGGGGTATGTCAAGATGGCAGAAAGTGCATCTGTGTACGCAGGCGGAGGTGGTTGAATTGATTTCCCCTGTGTGTGTGTGTGTGTGTGTGTGTGTGTGTGTGTGCATGGGGGGGGGGGAGTGGTTGTATATGTATGAAAGGGGTTGACGGGCGGAGACAGGTAGACAGGTAGCGGGGGTGTGAGGTGGGGGATGTCGGAGGATTCTGACAGATTTTGCAGTCGAGGCAGAGAAGACACATCAGAGGAACCCCCCCCCACCCCAGCGGGCTGAGAGATGAGCGTAGCAGATTGGGTGACTCATCCCTGGGTCTTAATGCATCTCTGTCAGCCCCCCCCCCCCCCACACACACACACACACACCTGGAAGGAATCCAGGGCTAGATGGGTATCTCTCCTCCTGGATAAAGGCGTAGAAGGATTCCCCCCCCTCGTCCGAGGGGGTAGGTGGGGAGATGGGGAGCGTGGGATTGTGGGAAAAGAAACGAGCCACACGAGTCCCACAGGGCGAGTGGATGACTGTCAGATACACGTAAGAGTCGGTTAAACCATCCATCCAACTGGGTGCTTTTGTCCATCTGCTGTATGTAATCACATAAATGGACGATTATTTCATGTGTAAAAAAAAAAAAAACCGAAAGAGATTTCTGTGTGCGTGGTGCAACAGAGGTCACTCTGGCAGGCACACCAAATCCCTGCTGTCTCGCTACTCAGTCAGAGCCTCGGCCTGGACGTAAGGCAGCGGAGGGAGGCCAAAAAGTGCTCGGAAAGTTCCCTCACGACATGGAGTGGATGTGTTGTTTTGTTCCCTGGGTGTTGAGGAGACCGCATCAGGCTGGACTGGTGGGGGATTCCAGGAGGGGGATTTTGTCCGAGGGGGGGGAGGGCGGCCGGGGGGGGGGGGGGGGGGGGGGGCGTACTGTTGCTGGACATTTGACATCCCTGCTGCAGATGTTTCTTCTCCCATAATTCTCCCATAATGTTTTCCACTGGCCCTCTGCCGTAAGCAAAACATTGAGTTATTTAGTGATTTCACCTAGGGAATAAATCGTCCCCAAGCGACTCCCTCCTCTATTCGCCACATCTATCTGGCTCTCATTGTGTAAAGTAGACAACAGAGACCCATTCAAACAGCAAAAACAGGTTTTCCTAATCGTAAACTGATGACCATAATCCTAAATCACACCAAAAAGAGAGGGAATGGATGTTCTGCACACATATCACAAATAACACTGTCACCAGTTGCGTTAAAGATGTATTTGTATGGACAAACAAAGAAAAAACGTGCAGCTAATACTGACGGAATAAAACAAATCACACATGCACACACTCACCAGTGGTAATGGCGCTGACAGACTGTAAAATTGCAGAGGGCAGAATACTGCTCTGCTCCTTGTTTCCCACGCAGCACATGTCTGAGTGTGCTTAATCGCCCATTCTCAATTACCACCGACTGGAGGAGCGAGAGAGGGAGAGAGACAGAGAGAGAGAGAGAGACAGAGAGAGAGAGAGACAGAGAGACAGAGAGAGAGAGAGAGACAGAGAGAGAGAATATGAGAGTGATTATCTGAACTGCAGCTTGTAATTGAATAACCCTCAACAGGGAAAGGTTGATAGGCCAGCGTGAGTTTAGTTGAAGCTTGACGGATGAGTGCACAGCATATACATAGACACAGAGGGAGGGGCTCCCCACAGGGTTTTACCAGCTTCATTGGGATTGTGATTTGAGAGAAAAGATAAAGTCTTTTTCTTCTATTTGGCCTTAACGGAGATACTTCAACAATAATGCAAAGCTGTGGTAGTGACCGGAGAAGGCGAGACAATAATGACTCTCCCTGCTCCCTGTTCTCCCTGTCTGCACTCTTTTAACCGTTGGGAGGAATGCGGTCTTCCCTATGTCCTCCAGAAGAGCGGGGGGAGGGGGGGGGGGGGGTGTAATTAAACATCCATTAACAATTAAAAAAATACCCCCTCATGCAGTGAGTGTATGTGGCTGCAGACGCCGTGCAGCGCAGCCTCATAAAACGGCCGGCGGTTCACAGAGCGAGGGGGGCTTGGCATTCTTCGAGACCGCTGTGTGAAGGGAGGGCCTTTCAATGGGGCTGACCTTTTTCCAGTGAATGGGCCAGGAGATGAGAGGCGAGCCCACCTGCCAGGGGAGGAAAGGGGGGGGGGGGGGGGGCTCGCAGAATGAATAGTGCGAGTATTGGACGGAGGGGGAGGGGAAGGGGGGAGGGCAGAGGTGGATGGGAGGGTGCGTTGGTGTGTGGATGGGTGAGTGGGTGGGAGGAGGGAATCAATTAGTTCCTCTCTGTGCCTGGCGTGGTGCAGGTGTCCGGGTCGCGCACCTGTGGGCTTCTGAGGAGCGTCCAGAGTGCAGCACGGGCGGACAGAGAGGGCCGCCACAATGAATGGAAGGAAGGGAGAGAAAATACAGAGGCATATTGTTCGAGAATGGGCCCGGTTGTTTTTTAGGCTTCTGCTACTACTACTACTACTACTACTACTACTACTACTCCTTTCTACCTGTTCAATGGGAGACCCACCAACTTGAATGATCCCGTTTTGTTTTATTTTGATTTTAAACTGCTCAATAGAAAAACTCACAAACCCTCTGTGTCCCCCCTTCCCGCCGCCGCAGATAAGCAGAACGAGGTGGAGATCCCGTCACCGACGTCCAAGACACGAGAGAAGAAGAAACAGCAGAAGCAGCAGCTGCAGCAGCAGCAGCAGCTGATGACCCAGATCAGCGGCGTGAAGAAGGTGTCCCACGGGCCCTCGCTCTCCACCAGCTCCGTCGCCCGCTTCGGCGTCAACACGGACAAGGAGGAGCTCCTGTCCAAGGAGCTGGAGGACCTGAATAAGTGGGGGCTCAACATCTTCACCGTCTCAGAATACTCCAGCCACCGGCCCCTCACCTGCATCATGCACGCCATCTTCCAGGTAACGGAGATAGAGGACTATTGGCATGCGTTCGAATACTATCTACATTTATTACACGGCTTTGTTGAATACTCAATTCTGATTGGTCCATTAGGGTATTCTACGGACTGTCATTTCTGAATAGCAGACCGCTGAATAGCAGACCACTGCCTGTTGATACGGACGCTATTTCCAACCGCAGAATCTAACAGACATTTTTTTTTAGTGGAAGCAAAAAAAACATTTTTAAATCAATAAAATCATTTTTTGGGTGTTATATTTTGTGTCAAATTATTGATTTATTCAGTAAGTAGCCATGTAATAAGCAGGTTGAATCACCCTGTCAGGGTTTATTTCACAATAACGACCCGCTCGCTGTACATTATACATTTTTAAGGGAAGGATGTGCTCAAATGTGATTTGTCCTGGTGTTCGCAGGAGAGAGACCTATTGAAAACGTTCAAGATCCCCGTGGATACGTTTGTTGCCTACATGATGACGCTGGAGGATCACTACCATTCAGACGTGGCTTACCACAACAGCCTGCACGCCGCCGACGTAGCGCAGTCCACGCACATCCTGCTCTCCACCCCTGCCCTGGATGTAAGTCCTCCCTGACAGCTACCGACCTCCACACATACCCCTGCAATCAATGGCGGTAGACATGAGTTATGTTAGGAGGCACATGTGCACGGAAAGCCCAGGATATCTTTGAAGGCACCATTAAAACATTTCAGGATTTTTACTGCCACATTTTCCCCTCCTCATCCTTCTTCCTAACCAATTTCTCTTCCTGTCATCCCTACATTTTTCAGTTCTGGGTTTTGTTTTACTAGCAAAATATACATTAAAAAAGATGTATACATCTTTTAAAACTGAACTAGAATCAACAGCTGGATGGATTCATTGTTTTGTTCCAGTTTTTTATGAGTTACACTATATCTTTCCCTCTCTTCATTCTCCTCTCTCCATTTGTTGTCTTTTTTTGTTGTATAGGCGGTCTTCACAGATCTTGAGATCCTAGCGGCAATTTTTGCTGCAGCCATCCATGACGTTGATCACCCTGGAGTATCGAATCAATTCCTCATCAATACCAGTGAGTTAACATCTAAACCTCAGTGCCTAAATGTTCACATCGTTCAAGAGGTTTTCACCAAGAGGGGCACAACAAATGGAAATGCATTAATCAATTTTCACTCACATCGATCCATCTCTTAAAGGTCCCCTATTTTGCCACCTGGTGTGATGTTGATTAGCCATTATAAGCCGTTTCAAAATCTACCCTATGATAGCTAGATCAACCTACCAGCCTAACCAGTGGACTGAACCAACTGGTAGGCTGATCTTTCTATCGCACATTTGGGTGGACACTCCCATTTGTGATGACACTAGAGGGTAGATTTTGAAATGGCTTGTAATGGCTAATCGACATCACACCTGGTGGTATGATGATGATAATGCTAACAATGCTAATGCGTATATGCCTCTGCAGACTCTGAGCTGGCCCTCATGTACAACGATGAGTCAGTGCTGGAGAACCACCACCTGGCCGTGGGCTTCAAGCTGCTGCAGGAGGACAACTGTGACATCTTCCAGAACCTCAGCAAAAAGCAGCGGCAGTCACTGCGCAAGATGGTCATCGACATGGTAAGCCTTCCTTCTTTTTCATATCTTCTATTGGATTCCTTTTTAGATTTTTTTTTCTTTCCCTCGTTCAGACGTGACTCGACGACACACAACTTGAATGCATGGAGGTTCGGATAACCTGGGAATGAGACGAATCTGCAAGCTCATGTTTTATTTGCTCTGGCAGATACGTCTGGCCCCCCTCCCGTTCGGATAGATTTCCAGCCGACCTGGCCAATCACAACCGTTTATCTAATATGGGAAGATTCGATACGCAGATGTGGAACGGTCTGTTGAATCCACTATCGCGACAGTATTAAACAAACAGGATGGTATATTTTATCTTAAAGAAGAATAAACAACTGCACTTAAAGCTTTTGTTGATAAGAAAGATGTTTGCCGTACTTCTGACAGGATTTGGTAAAAGTTTAATTTGCGTCACACGTTTCATTGCTCTAAATGGGTGTAGGTCTGGCCAATTGCTTTCACAGGCAGTTTGGTCTGCACCCATTGAAAACACCCCTTGGAAATCGAAAATTAACTAAGAGGTTCCAGACTAATATGCATTTGCGAATTGGTCTGGCAATGCCAGGCTAGGTTGGATATGCAGTTGTGCTTGAATTCGTGTCATCCCTTTGCTTTACTGCAGGTACTGGCCACTGACATGTCCAAGCACATGAGCCTGCTGGCTGACCTGAAGACGATGGTGGAGACCAAGAAGGTGACCAGCTCTGGAGTCCTGCTGCTGGACAATTACACGGACAGAATACAGGTAGGCGCCTACGGTTTGTGGCGTTAATGGTTGAAGTGTCTTTTTATTTGGACGCAAGTATCCAATTAGTTTGACCCTGTTTGTTTGTGTTACTGCCGTGGTTGTGATCATCATTTGTGTTTTCGTGTGTGGGAATTTGAGACTGTATAGATCTTAGCCCACGCCCTCTTCATTTCACCCGCTAATTATAGCCCCAATCAATAGCCCCGGTGTTGGTGGAGGTTGCTCACCAAACGCTCATTAACTGTCCTCCTACTCAGCTGACCCCTGCCCCCCATCGTACCTCCCTCTCTCCCTCCATCTGACTATTTATTCTGTCCTCCATGTTTATTTTCTTACGCTTTGCGGTTACGATGGACAGCAGCAATAATGGTTCATTTCAATCATCAAGTTTTTTTTAAATTATTATTAATTCATAGTTTATAGGTAAGGTATTATATGTAACAATGACACCGAGCGTTTAAAATGGGTACTGCAGTCCAAATTCACAATATGACGACGAGGAGTCCCACACAAGTAGTCCTATATTAGGTTGATCACCTAATATATACAATTTATTATCTGCAATTTATTTATTATTTGCAAATGAGAAATCAGCTCGGAGATGATCGGGCAGTGGGCGGAGTCGACTCTGAGAATAGTGAATCACACAGGCCAAAACAAAAACACATGTTCTGACCTGGAATGGACATTTCAAAGGAGAACATGCTGGCTGTAGCATTGCTGTCGGAGAAGCCAGTATTTCGACTTGGCATGTTTCCTTAATCTCTGATGACATATCATGGTCATTTTATGATTATAGCTCCTTTAATGCATTTGTCTTGTTTGTGGTGTGTGTTGTGCAGGTGCTGCGTAACATGGTGCACTGTGCGGACCTGAGCAACCCCACTAAGTCCCTGGAGCTATATCGCCAGTGGACAGACCGCATCATGGAGGAGTTCTTCCACCAGGGGGACCGGGAGAGGGAGCGGGGCATGGAGATCAGCCCCATGTGTGACAAACACACCGCCTCTGTGGAGAAGAGCCAGGTGAGGAGGAGGAGGAGGAGGAGGAGGAGGAGGAGGAGGAGGAGGGGGGGGGGGGGGGGGGGGTGGCGACGCGCTTGATGCTCAGCGGGAAGCGCTGAGCGTTCAGTGTGACGTACACGTGCTAAAGTTATTTGAGTTGAATCCATGCGCTCTAAAATTTCCCCACAAACAAAAAACCAAAACATTAGTTTTAGGGTTTTATCATTACACAAATTATTTGAGAATTATTTTATCATTTGGGTAATGCTAAAATCCCAAAACGAATTGCATTGACATACACAGAAACAAACATATACACACAAACATCATTTATACTGCAGACTGATACGTAAAAATGGAACTGATAAACATGGCTAACTGATAAACATTCCCCCCCCAGGTGGGCTTCATCGACTACATCGTCCACCCGCTGTGGGAGACCTGGGCAGACCTAGTGCACCCCGACGCCCAGGACATCCTGGACACACTGGAGGACAACAGGAACTGGTACCAGAGCATGATCCCCCAGAGCCCCTCCCCTCCCTTCTACGACCAGGCCACGGACGGGCACGGCGGCGGGGGCGGCGGCGGTGGTGGAGGGGGCGGCGGTGGGGGCGAGAAGTTCCAGTTTGAGCTCACCTTGGAGGAGGAGGAGGACGGGGTGGAGCGGAACGGGGAAGCGGGCGAGGAGGAGGAGGAGGAGGAGGAGGAAGAGGAGGAGGAGGATAGTTTAGGAGAGTCTTCGCAGCCTCCCCCCATGGACTGCCCCAACGGGCCGGAGCACGAGGAGGAGCCCACCACGTCGATAGAGATCGTCACGCAGGAGCCGTCCCCGACAGACACATAGTGGGGGGGGGCTAGCGGTTCCAGCTCATGTTGGCGGTTGAAAAGGTTTTAAATAAAAAGTTTTTGAAGGAAAATAAAAAAGGGGACATCCTCTTGCAGCTGTGCTTTGTAACGAGCCCACTGAATGAAGCAGAGGCTCAGTTTTTGGTCCCGCATCGAGTAGGGCGTCTTGCACTTGGGCGTATGGAGCCAGAGACGAAGAGAGAGATGGAGAGAGCGAGAGAGCGAGAGAGAGAGAGAGGGGCGGTTTACTGGGAAGCGGCTACAGAGTTCTCAGGAAAATAAATGCTGCGAACAATTTCCGAACTTTCGGACAGTTAAATGCAAAGGAGGAAGGAACTGACGTTACTTATGGCCAGTTTGGGAGACGGTTGCTTCAAATGTTCAGGAATGGCATTAAATGGACATTGACACTACTGAGAGATTTTGTACCTTAAGACTTTTTTCTTTTTTTTTACAGACACAATGTGTTTTAGAAGTAGCATAGAGTTACGATCTACTGAGGGAGACACATTTGGATAGAGAAAGTGTTTACTTTTTTCCTGTACCATTTGTCAGAGGACTTTTGTGTGCCTTTTTTACTATTGTCTTTTTAATAGTTTTTTTTATTTATTGAACACTCTAGTATGTCTGTGAAATATATCTGAAAGAGCAAATCCTTTTTTGTGTCTCGGAAAAGGAGTGCAGTCTTCCATGTATTGGGCAATAGATAAATCCAAAACAAACTTTGACAAACGATTCTTGGACAAACTCATCTTAACAGGAAAATCAAAACCATAACACTCACCCAAATTTACTCCAAGCATTCACCATGACCTATCCACACACACACACACACACACACACATGCACATACTCACACACACACACACACACATATACATGTGTATGTGTGTGTATAAATGTGTGTTCATAGGTCATAATGCATGTTCATAGGTCATATTAAATATTCACATCCATGATGATTTCTAAAAGAACTGTCAAATTAAAATGAATGTTAGTCACTCTTAATGACGCCACCTCTCCTCTTTGTTTCCTAATTTGTTTTTTCGTCCTCTATGAAGTCCTAGTCACTCGTTATTACCAAACAAAAGTCTTTCAGATGTCCTTTTTGCCCTTCTTTTTGGTCCGTTAACTTCAAATTCACCCGGCTATTCACAGCGCACCGCCAGAACGGGACCTCAGCGCGTCGCCAGTGCAGTGAGCAGAAATAGCAGCAGTTGATCATATAATGTCCTTTGTGAGTCTATTGTGAATCTATTCTTAGCCCTCCCAAAGGCATGCCGTGGTCTTAATAATCCTGTTAGTGTGCATTGGGCTCGGACCCCATGCCGTTGTGGTGTAGGGAGCAATCAGGGCCGGAGCACATGATGAAAGGTGTTCCTACAGCTGCTCGCCTGAAGGCTGCTCGCACGTCTTCATCAGTGCCATTATTCACCGCCGTTTATAAACCCTCTCAGACTCGGGGGACGTGACCCCAAAACAATCAGGCCAGCTATTTATTTCTCAAAAAATAAATACCCAGCCCCTAAAGTGCTGCTTCTGCTCATTGACGTCATTGGACTATTGTTTTTTGTATTTGTTTTTCCTCTTGCATTTCTAGGACTGGGGGATTAGTGTTTTTTTTGGAAAGGACAGAATCGCTAGATTTAGCAGTCAGATTGGGAGAGGAGAAGGAAAGGAAATATTACAGGCTAGAGTTTGAAACCAACTTGAAAGTCCTAACATTCAACCATAGATTTGACACGTTCTGGCCCAGTGGTCGCTATGACTACTGCCACTGCCATTGGCTTCCATGATTTCATGGACGGGTCCTTTTGCATCCGAATTCCACCATCACTTCATTCACCTGTTGTCCAACCACATCCCAGCATGCAACATGTGTGAACAATTGTGTGTGCATCTCTTTCTTTGTACCTGTATGTGGACAAGTGATGTTGGATGTGTGTGTGTATGCACGTGTGTGTGTGTGTGTGCGTGCGTGTGTGTGAAAGCGAGAGAGAGCACGCTAGTCGTCTATGTCATCAGGCCTTACCCTATCACGCAACTCGTTTGTCTCTACTGTTTGTCGCTAGGAGCTCAAGTTGGTCCTTCTTGCTGTTTATAACAGTGTGTATTTATTCTACACTTAAAAGCTTGTACATAAGAAATACTGGTTCAGTGTAAAATCTATTTTAATTTATATGCACTTGCATTACCTGGAAGTGGTGGTGTCTAATGTGTAGAAGACTCTGGATCGGAGTCCTTTTATATTCTGTACTACATATTGTTTTTGATATATAAATATTTATATATAAGTATATATATATATTCACACAATGTTTTGAGTGCCCAGCAGTGCAGCAGCTAAAGAGACACTGTTGCTGTCACATGAGAACCTTGTAACCATTTACATTTCTTTCTTCCAACTCAAGTTTTAACACAAGCTATAAAATAATCCTTCAATGTGGACGAAGTAAATGCAGACTGTCAATTTTCCAAAACAAAGAAAATTCTGATCGCACTAGATGCATCATTACCCTTCAGGTTTTTTTTGTTAAGAAAGTAATAATTCCCCTTTTTTTTGCTAGGTACTAGGTTTTCATTTGACAGCAGATGCTCCGTACAGGACATGTTATACTGCTTAGGCTTGGAAATAGGATCCTCGCAAGCAGGCTAAGAGAAAAATAATCTTAGTCCATGCTTGGTATCAAAATACACAAATAGCTTTTTCCTCTCTCTGCGGCTTGTCACAACCGAAGCTTGTCCATCCAGCATTTTGAATGCAGATTGCTGATATAGGAGGCTCAGATATGGTTCGACCGTCAAACACAAAACAATTGTCTTCTTTTACACATTCTGCACTTGATGTAAAAGTAGATACCACAAGGGGAGGTTGGTAGCATGCTACAATTCACCCCGTGCACCAACGTGAACCGTTTTGAATTATCGAGACGTGATTATGTAATTGATTTGTGCTAATGTGTGAACTCTTTCTGACCAAACTTGTTAGCAGTTTTGAAATTCAAATTCTGTCAGTATTAACATTGTTAATCTATGTTCAAGCTTTCTTTGGTCCCAGTCGTGTCCAAAATGGTTAGCCAGATTTAGCACTATCTGCATGAGAGATGGGATTTTTTTTTTTTTAAATCAATATTACGTTAAATTACGTCATTTGTTGCCGGCAGATAATTAAATGTTTCACACAATGTATGGTATTATATTGTATATTGTGTTTAAAATGAAATCTAAAATACTTTTTCTATGAAGTGATTAAAAACAAAGCATGAATATATTTACGTCTGTTGCCTTTATATGTTTCTCAACGTCAACTTTTTATACTAAATTCTCATAAAATATCCTTTTAATCATTGGCATTAAAAAACATGCACAAGATAACCCATGCACAAGATGTAGAGGGGGGAGAACTCACACTTTGAAAATAACATTCACATTATTCAGTGAGGTATTGCTGGATGGGAATTTCATCTTATTATTTATAGAAGGAAAGCTGAGTGGGAAGTGTGGATCATGCAAAACATATTTTCCTAATTGCCCAACAACACTCAAACATCTTGGCTCTAGCATGGCTGCTTCCTGTTGGTGGGAAAGGGAAAAAGGTTCTAGTGTCAGACTTTATCATCTGTTCTTAATCCCTGTCAACTAGACAGGGATGTCATTCTGGAGTAAACCGATCACTACCAATGCATTATTTATACACAGGTGTGTGTGACATTAGGACACAGGGCAAACCTTCAGAAAATACTGCCATGCTAATGAGTCTGAAGACGTGTGAAGCCACGTGCAGGCTTTACGCTTCCTATCCGGCTATCCCTTTGATGTTGTTGTCATGGCTGCAGCATCGCAGATTGGTGCAATGATAGGGACAGATCACTACAAGGAACAGGCCTCACATGACATAATACCCCTCACACACACACACATAGACACACATTCACACACACCTACACACACACACACACACACACACACACACACACACACACACACACACACACACACACATACACGTTTACTTTACCAACAGGGGACTATCGGTTTTCATCGACCAAGTGGGGACCTCTATTTCTGGTCATTTTAAAAATACAAAAACATAATACAGTGTTTAGTTTGAAGTACTTTTGTCATAATATAACTTCAAATGTGTTGTTTTTTATTTTTTTAAAGTAGTTGCCAAGAGGGGACTTGAATCCTTAAGCGACATTTACATATCTAAGAGGGGACTCCATTCACTGCAGCAGGGGAGCTGTGCCTATTGTTTCACTCAATGAGTGTTTGCCAACAGCAACTGTTGCTTCTGTCAGTCTTAACAGTACAAGAGGGGACCTTCTAGTGAAATAGTGGAATCTATCTTGAACAGTAAATATATTCTATTGATGTGAATCACAGATCCCACAATTGTCAGAAATGTTTCCTTAACATGTACAGTTACATTTTTTATAAAGCAAGCATAGTGTGCACTCCCATGTTAATAATAATATAAAAAACTTGTAAACATAATTTTAAGATATATTTAGAACAGTTAAAAAATGTGTGATTAATTTGCGAGTTAACTATGGACAATCATGCGATTAATCACAATTAAATATTTGATTTATTTATTATTTATTATCTACTATAGAGACAGCACTAAACTTTTTTTTCTAACCTAATGGATACATAAATGCTGGAGTGTAAGTGTCACTCCATACCATCTAACGGGACCAGTGTCATTTTGTACAGGCAATGAGGGGACTTCCAAGTGGGAACCATCTTTTCTGTTTAACAGCACTAAGTACAAAATAATTCTACACACTTTCTTTGAAGGTCTGTATACTATTGTGCAGGTTCTGACATATGCTGTTGGTAACTCCATCAAAAAGACAGATGATAGCTTTAAGGCTGTTCAAGTGCAGGGAACAGTGATTGTTGATTGATTGAACGGTGATAAATTGTGGTAGTTAAAACTGAAGTCATGTTATTGTGAAAAAAGATCATTTAGAAAATACTGTCCCTTACATAAGTTCACATTCAAAGAACAGACACACTTTGTGCTCTAAAATATAAAAGATGGTCCCCACTTGGATTGTACAACATGACAGAAGTCCCCTGATAAATAGTATGGGGCGACACTCACACTCCTGCATGGATCCATTCATAAATTATGGAAAATACTAAATGAAATCCTCATCAATAATCATCTTTTAAGATATATTTAGAACAGTTAAATGTGCAATAAATTTGAAATTTGCAAGTTAACTATGGACAATCATGTGATTAAAAACGATCAAATATTTTAATTGATTGACAGCCCTAGTTAGCCCTGTTGTATATAAGTTTTTTTTCTCATGACAAAATGTCCCTTATGAACTATGGAAGAACTGTCTAAAGGCTCTATGGCAAATTATTTATTTTCTACTATAGAGAAAGCCGTTAACTATTTTTTTCTAACCAAATGAATACATAAATGCTGGAGTGTAAGTGTCGCTCCATACCATTTAACAGGGGACCAGTGTCATTTTGTACAGGCAATGAGGGGACTTCTGTCATTCTGTACAATCCAAGTGGGAGCCATCTTTTCTGTTTAACAGCACAAAGTTAAAAACAAAATTCTACACATCAAATTTTCTTTGAAGGTCTGTATACTATTGTGCAGGCTCTGACATATGCTGTTGGTAACTCCGTCAAAAAGACAGATGATAGCTTTAAGGCTGTTCAAGTGCAGGGAACAGTGGTTGTTGATTGATTGAACGGTGATAAATTGTGGTAGTTAAAACTGAAGTCATGTTATTGTGGAAAAAGATAATTTAGAAAATACTGTCCCTTACATAAGTTCACATTCAAAGAACAGACAATACTATTTAGAAAAACATTTACCAAATGTAAAATACACAGATGAATGGATTTGAACTGGTTATGTTCTTGGCATGTCTGCTCATTAACAAAACCTCATGTTGTTAGTGTCTAATGTAACAATCAATAATGCAAGATATCTTATTATTGATTTTAGAAAATATAGATTTATTTTGGTCTGAATTTTAAATCCAGCATCAATCAGACAGTCAGTGGTCTAAGACCCTGACCTTAAGTGATATTTACATATCTAAGAGGGGACTCCATTCACTGCAGCAGGGGAGCTGTGCCTATTGTTTCACTCAATGAGTGTTTGCCAACAGCAACTGTTGCTTCTGTCAGTCTTAACAGTACAAGAGGGGACCTTCTAGTGAAATAGTGGAATCTATCTTTAACAGTAAATATATTCTATTGATGTGAATCACAGATCCCACAATTGTCAGAAATGTTTCCTCAACATGTACAGTTATTTTTTTTATAAAGCAAGCATATTGTGCACTCCCATGTTAATAATAATATAAAAAACTTGTAAACATAATTTAAAGATATTTAGAACAGTTAAAAAATGTGTGATTAATTTGCGAGTTAACTATGGACAATCATGCGATTAATCACAATTAAATATTTGATTTATTTATTATCTACTATAGAGACAGCACTAAACTTTTTTTTCTAACCTAATGAATACATAAATGCTGGAGTGTAAGTGTCACTCCATACCATCTAACAGGGGACCAGTGTCATTTTGTACAGGCAATGAGGGGACTTCCAAGTGGGAACCATCTTTTCTGTTTAACAGCAAGTAAAAAATAAATCTACACACTGGCTTTGCATTTGATAGGCACAGGGACTTGCAAATGATCATCCTTGTATAGTCTGGCTGCTTTTAACAAATCATTTATATAAATAATGATTTAGTATGGGAGGAATGCCAGGAATGTCACCAAAGATGTATGACCATTCACTATCAAGCATACCTGAGTCGAGTCGGTCTGAGTTGGATACAACCATGGTTCTAAATTAACACCCGCCAACCCGCCAAATGCGGGTTAAAAATCATTTTGGCGGGTGTTAATAAAATCTTACTAGCCAGTTTGGCCGGTGATGCATGAGGCAATCATGTCAGTCAGAGCCGCTCTACTGTTCTCGCTCCCTGGGCAGTACTGACTACATTTCCCATGAACACTGTCGTGATGCTACGTGATGACGTATAAGACGCCCATTGGCTGCGCGCAGGCAGTGCAACCAACCAGCGCGAGTAACCATGGAAACAGAAAACACAAAGAAGAAGAAGAAGAAAAAGAATGAATGAACGAAGCAGAAACTACCAAAAGAAGGGAGCTAAAGTAAATTAAAAAGTAACGTTAGCCTAAACGTAAACTAAATGCGGCGGTGGTTGGTTGGACGGACTGGGGGCGAGAAGAGGAAGGAGGCGTGTGAGTCCGAGAGGGCTCTCCTCCGACACATTACTCTGAAGCCCCAGTGACGGTCTGGAAGTGCGGATAAAAAAGAAAACAGCGGTTAAAGCTGGTGTGTGTGCATAGGCATAGATTACGTGGGGGGGGGGGGGGGGGGGGGGCGTAGATTACTATTTATAATTTTAATTTTGTCCCCACCACTTTTAAAAATGTGCAAACCAATTGCGACCAAAAAAATCCCCACATACTCAACTAAGGTAACTTTAGAAAGTTACCAGCCAAATTGGCTGGTAATCAAAAAAGTTAATTTAGAACCCTGGATACAACATCTCGGCTATGAGAAGTTAGCAACCTTGGAACTCACTGTAGAAAGGCCTAACGACTATCGTCAACTTCAGGTAACCATCCCCCACTGCAACCTTGGAACTCACTGTAGAAAGGCCTAACGACTGTCGTCAACTCCAGGTAACCATCCCCCACCCCCCACTGCAGACGACCAGACAGGCACAGGCTGTCACAGAATAATGTGCAGAGAGCAACACCCCTCCCCCGCTCTAAGTCACTTCTCAGAGGCAGCACTCACCACAATTTAATCTTAAAGTTAGGACCTGTGAAGCGCGTGGTGTCTTATGAATGCAATGAACACATTGATTATTACAGCATGCACAATACTATACAATGAAATTATCATAGAGACATGAATGATTATTTAATCAATCATGTGCTGGTAATTCTTTAGTCTTTATCTTTTGAAAGCCCTTTAAAAGTGTTATTTTCCTCCAACCCAAGACTAAGTAGCATAAAGTATGTAAATCCATTCCACATTCCCCCCTCTAAAAGCGGTATATAATGTGGAGATTAGAAACAAAATGGTATAGTAACACAATCCTACTTTATCTCTATAGTTAAATTAGTCTTTAGCAATTTATTAGAATTAAAATCAATAAACCTGCTAGTTTGATAGTATCTAGACTAAAACTGGAAGTGGACCTGTTTGCAGTTGCATTGCCAGAGACAATTTGCATGACTGTGCCAGCATTAGTGAGCAATTATTGTCTGATCCTAAGAACCAATCGCTGTCCAGGGGTCCGTTTCACAAAGCAGGTTTAGTGAAAACTCTGAGTTTATTAACCCTGAAATGAGGGAAACACTGTTTTCCGTTTCACAAAGGGAGGTAACTCAAACCAGAGAAAGAGGGGTAACTCTAGCCAGTTTCACAGAGAGAGGTAACTTGAGCTCTCGGTCAGTTACCGTAGTAACAGACTCTATGAAACTAACCTGGTCGGGACCAGGTTTTTCACAATGGACCTCGAGGTTCTCTCTGTCTCCGCTCTCTTTCAGCCACACACGCCATTTGATTTCCTCATTCATTCAGTCAGCAGTCGAGTTTTGGCGTTGTACAATGTCAGAGATGCTGAGCAAGGCAACTGTATACAGTCAAATAGCCACTTAAAATTTACTTTACAGTGTAAAACATGATCAAAATGATCATGCCGAGGTCTTATCTGTTTGAACAATGTTTTTATATGTCATCTTAAGCTGCTGCCAAGTGCGCTTCTCCCCCGCGGGATTGCACCTAAATGAAATAAATGAATAGTTACCATTCAAGCAGTTTTCCCCTCTAATATTATTGTGATTGCAAAGGACTCCATTTAAACTTACGCAGCAGTGTTGCACTTCTTTCTAAAAACGTGTTGAAATTCGCCATATGAGCGCATTAGGATTTCCAATTGGAGGTTGGTGAAAAACGTAGACCTCCTCTTCCCTGTTGCCATGGTGACTCGTCGAATCGGGGCTCCATTGATGCTGGCTTTTTATAGTTGTGGTGCACGCGCTTAACCCTGAAACTACTCTGAGTTGATAAAATTAACTCAAATCCGCTGTTCTGGAACCGAAAACCGAGAGTTTTCTATTTCAGAGTAGATCAACTCAGCGTTTAGGATTAGACTCAGAGGTTGTTGAACCTGCTTTGTGAAACGGACCCCTGATAGCTAGTTGAGATTGTGTATATATTCTGGCCATTTGAAAAAAAAAGTAGTAGAAGTAGTAAGTAGACCACTTTTCCAGGAGACCACTTTTTTCTACATCGATGTTTTCGATTTGTCGATTTGTCGGCTCGAAAAATTGACAAAGACGTTATCTTTTTGAAGGACTTGATCAACCCAGGAAAGTTCAACACAGTACTTGAGGCTGTAAAAAATATGACTGGGTTTGATGCCTTAACAAACAGATTCTCAGTTCCCTCAACAGCACTGAAACTGCGCCACTCCCTTGTGAAGGTGTCGCATATTGTGCAAGGAGAGGCTCTGCGTCAAGAGGACAATGCCTTAAAGGGAAGGGCGGAACAGTTCAAATTAATTAAGCTAGAATGGACAACACGTTTCATCCAACGCACTGAAAACCCTGTACCAGAAGAAATGGAACAGCTCTGGCAATATCCAAAATAGCAAGATCTGTTGTTGCTATTCTTAGATATGTAACTTATAGATATATAAGCTGTAAATACAACTCACTCAAAAAGCCACAATGACAACATTGTTGGGGCAACTGTACTTGCAAAATAACACTATATATATATACTGTATATATATATATATATATATATATATATATATATATATATATATATATATATATATATATATATATATATATATATATATATATATATACACACACACATATACACACAGTATATATCATAATTATCTCTTAAGAATCTCTCTCTATCCATTTTGCTTATTTATTTCTTACTCATCCTCATGTTGGAGTGTGAATGTCACTCTATGCTATCTAAGAGGGAACTTCTGTCATGTACCAGCCAACAGTGGACCCCTGTCATTCCATACAGTAGAAGTGTGGACCATTTTCTGTAATGCAAATCAACAATTCTAATGCATTTCTTTAAATGTAGATTGGGGACTCACGCACATTGTAAAATGTATGGAAATCACTCATTGTTAGATGGAAGATAAAGGTACATTTTGGGGATTGAACTATTATAAAAGTCTAGTCCCTAAAAGTGTCTTTTTTTTTACCAGACTTGTTTATTATATTTTTTAATAGATATGATCTTGCTACTGACTGTTCTATTCCTAATTACTAATTACAGCTTAGTGTTTTTTTTCTTTTCCCTGCATTTTTAAATTCTAAAGTATTTACTACTCCCTTGCCTTCTGGGTAGCCCTTTATTTAATACAGTGTCATACTTGTCATACGTGTTAAGCAATCCATTAAAGCTGAGCGTTTAGATTCTGTTACAGAAACATATTAACATTGTGTTGGACGAATAATTATTACATTAGTTGAGATTACCATCTTTTCGTTGCAATATATTTTTGTTATTTCCTCTATTCATAAAAGCAGGAGTGTGTATGTCGCTCCACGCTATCTAAGAAGGGACTTGTGTCATTTTGTAATAGCCAACAGTGGACCTCTGTCATTACATACAAAAAAGTTACGTTATGCAAATCAACAGATAAAATGCATTCCTTTAGCCGTAGACTAAGCACACAAGTTTGTAGTTGTAAAAAAACTAAAACTTTATTAAGTTTAGAAATTTGTGTTCATGTCTTTTGTGAAATTAAGCCATCCTCTAGCTGACTTGTCCGTTGTATCGCAGACAAACTTATAATTTCTGGGCCTCTGTCCTATATACCATGCTAAATTGTTCTCTGGCAATATCCAAAATAGCAAGATCTGTTGTTGCTATTTTTAGATATATAACTTATAGATATATAAGCTGTAAATACAACTCACTCAAAAAGCCACAATGACAACATTGTTGGGGCAACTTTACTTGCAAAATAACACGTATATATATATATATATATATATATATATATATATATATATATATCATTGTTGGGGCAACTTTACTTGCAAAATAACACGTATATATATATATATATATATATATATATATATATATATATCATAATTAGATTCTTATTACTTACTCATCCTCATGTTGGAGTGTGAATGTCATTCTATGCTATCTAAGAGGGAACTTCTGTCATTATGTATCAGCCAACAGTGGACCCCTGTCATTCCATACAGTAGAAGTGTGGACCATTTTCTGTAATGCAAATCAACAATTCTAATGCATTTCTTTAAATGTAGATTGGGGACTGACGAAATTGTAAAATGTATGGAAATCACTCATTGTTAGATGGAAGATAAAGGTACATTTTGCGGATTGAACTATTTTAAAAGTTTAGTCCCTAAAAGTGTCTTTTTTTTTTACCAGACTTGTTTATTATATTTTTTAATAGATATGATCTTGCTACTGACTGTTCTATTCCTAATTACTAATTACAGCTTAGTGTTTTTTTTCTTTTCCCTGCATTTTTAAATTCTAAAGTACTTACTACTCCCTTGCCTTCTGGGTAGCCCTTTATTTAATAGTGTCATACTTGACAATGGTTAAGCAATCCATTAAAGCTGAGCGTTTAGATTCTGTTACAAAAACATTAACATTGTGTTGGACGAATAATTATTACATTAGTTGAGATTACCATCTTTTCGTTGCAATATATTTTTGTTATTTCCTCTATTCATAAAAGCAGGAGTGTGTATGTCGCTCCACGCTATCTAAGAAGGGACTTGTGTCATTTTGTAATAGCCAACAGTGGACCTCTGTCATTACATACAAAAAAGTTACGTTATGCAAATCAACAGATAAAATGCATTCCTTTAGCCGTAGACTAAGCACACAAGTTTGTAGTTGTAAAAAAACTAAAACTTTATTAAGTTTAGAAATTTGTGTTCATGTCTTTTGTGAAATTAAGCCATCCTCTAGCTGACTTGTCCGTTGTATCGCAGACAAACTTATAATTTCTGGGCCTCTGTCCTATATACCATGCTAAATTGTTCTCTGGCAATATCCAAAATAGCAAGATCTGTTGTTGCTATTTTTAGATATATAACTTATAGATATATAAGCTGTAAATACAACTCACTCAAAAAGCCACAATGACAACATTGTTGGGGCAACTTTACTTGCAAAATAACACGTGTATATATATATATATATATATATATATATATATATATATATATATATATATATATATATATATCATAATTAGATTCTTATTACTTACTCATCCTCATGTTGGAGCGTGAATGTCATTCTATGCTATCTAAGAGGGAACTTCTGTCATTATGTATCAGCCAACAGTGGACCCCTGTCATTCCATACAGTAGAAGTGTGGACCATTTTCTGTAATGCAAATCAACAATTCTAATGCATTTCTTTAAATGTAGATTGGGGACTGATGAAATTGTAATTTAAAAAAAATACTTTTTTATTGATACAAATGAATAGATAGGTTTTTGTTTGACTGTTCTATTCCTAAAAACACACTAACAAATCAAGTTTGACAAATTATTATTACATTAGTTGAGATTACTATCTTTTCCTTACAGTATATATAGTTATTTCCTCTTTTCATAAAAGCAGGAGTGTGAATGTCGCTCCACGCTATCTAAGAGGGGACTTGTGTCATTTTGTAATAGCCAACAGTGGACCCCTGTCATTACATACAAAAAAAGTGTGGAACTTTTAAAGCTGAGCCTTTACATTTTGTTAGAAAAATACACTATTTTTGTTTGCATGTTTGAAGAGACTGGTTTTCTTCGTGTTTGCATGTTTGAAGAGACTGGTTTTCTTTACTAAGTAGGCTGTTTAACAGCCCTCTACAGTCTGAATGACCCTCTGGGGCTGCAGGCCATTCACACAATAGAGGAGTGTTTGAAGCGACGTGTGTGAATTGGTCGTGAACTTCCAGCTCCTGGCCAGCAGAGGCGCTGCTGAGTATGGACTTAAACACTCACACACTTTCAGGTCCCCTCTTGGCAAAAGTTGAGAAAATGCACCAAAATGTGTTAGGCATGTTTTTAGCTTGATTTAAGGCATGACCAAGAGGGGACCTGAAAAATGTCCCCTCTTGGCTCGGAGGTCCCCTGTTGGTGAAGGTGTTACGACGCCAAAGTCCCCTGTTGGATAGTTAGGCAAGTACACACACACACACACACACACACACACACACACACACACACACACACACACACACACACACACACACTAAAGTAAGAACCAGAAGCGCTATATGACCTGAGTGACACGAGTAGTTATTGATGTCTTTCGTTAAGGCTGTTCAGTCTGGCATCAGTCCATATGCTCTTGTCATATATCTTTTTTTTTTCATTGGCTTATTTTCAGCTTGAATACGTACTCAATACCTCAACAGAATCATTAAGTGCAGTAAAGCTTCATTTCATGAACAGAGTTTCATTTCAGTGTTATATAATATATAAAGCTTGGTAAGGGATACCTGTTTATTTCCTGTTTTCTATTGGATGTTGGAAAAGGTAGATTACATTTACACTTACTTTCTGTCTTCAACACCTTTCTATTTCGGGTGTGTCATTACTGTTAGGGAGGATTTATCTAAGCCGGCTATGGAAATTGCACTTCATCCCTGATCCTTGATTTCCAATGTCTTATTACGCTAAGAGAATATGTAGGAGGGCACCAGAGCCTATGCACCACTAGGCTGACCTTGCATTGGAGGGGAATCATCAATGAGTTTAGAATTACATCACAAGACTGTGGCACATCTCTCTCTCTCTCTCTCTCTCTCTCTCTCTCTCTCTCTCTCTCTCTCTCTCTCTCAGCCTGCTGTCCCTGCTCTCTTCATTCTCTCATTTATGTATTTATTTATTTAATTTCCTGTTGTCCTCTTCCTGTCCTTTGTCCTCTTTTGACAACTCATCGCCGCTCTTCTCTGCTGACTTTGTGTCAGTGCCTCTCCTCTTCACACCTCGCCTTCCTCCCCAAGTAACCTATTAAAAGCCGGAATTTGATTGGATGGAATCTATGTACGTGTCTGTGACGACAACACGCGGAGAAATGGAGTTCACTGGGACGACACTGAGTTATTTAATATACCTAAGAATAGGCTGAGCGGGTCCCATTTGGGGAAATGACACTACTTAACTCAACCCCCCACCCCACCCCACCGCACCCCACCACCCTGAAGGGAAAGTAATATTTCCGGGTAAGGAACTGATGCAGTCAGGGAGATGGCCTTGAGGTGCAATGTTGCCAGCCACATCTTCTCCATGTTAATAATCGCCATCTGTTTATAATGTGTTCTTTTGCACAGGCCATATGTGTGTATTGTGTGTTCAATCTAATAGGCTTGATTAATAGGAAGGTACTTTGACATGGAGACACAGTAGATAGGGTTTAAGAGCTATAATTTGAGTGTAATTTGTTATAAATGCCATAGCCATTTGTCACCTATTGGTGACTGAGATGCTCTAGTGTGAAATATATTTTTCAAGTTGACTGCACGCCTGCCTCTGTAGACCGCTCCCGGCTCATTTCTAACCAATCAGGGCATTTCTTCCCTGATTGGTTCAGGGAAGCCACATGCCTGTCGATCACGGGCATGTGAATGCAACACCAATAAATTGGTGGAGAAATACAACTCTCAAATCTTACCTACATATATCTTACCTAGCTTTAAATAGATAGCTGTACGCTGTGATACTGAAGGTGAACTGAAGGTTCATCTCTGGTCTCCTGTGTTCCCTGTTAATACATCCTTGTTCATGAGAGAGAGAGAGAGAGAGAGAGAGAGAGAGAGAGAGAGAGAGAGAGAGAGACATAACTGTCAAGGCCGATTGCGTCAGGTAACAGATGTGATGCTATTGGTAGTGCGATACCGGTGCCTCACACCACCAACTGGTAGGCCCATGTTACTCCAACAGTGCTTTGGTTGTCATCCATCTCTGTTTCTCTCTCTCTGGTGGTATCATCCAACCCTGCAACTGTGATCTGCTGAGACTGAGCTGAGCATGTGCAATGACCAGGACGGCTAGTGTCCTTGCATTGGCATTTCCTTCCTCTTACCTGCTGGTCTAGTGCACACAGAGATGAGAGGAGGGTGGAGGAGAGAAAATGGTGAAGGGAGGAGGGAAGTAGAAAGAGCGAGGGGAGAACAAGAGAGAAAAAGCAAAGTGAGACAAGGTAGGAAGTTAAAATGTGTACGCCTGTGTGTTTAGCTAAGTGCCCTGGCCACGTGTGCCACTCTAGATATCCTTCCCACAGAACCCACCCAAGGGTATAGAGATGAGCAAACATAGGAGACAAAAGGTTGCTGACATCCCCACACCCTTGTGGCTTACTAGGCCTCTGTGTGTCACCATGGAAACCACACCTCCGCCTTCACCTCAACATTCCTCCGTGTTGGGTTACATCTACATGACACATGCTGACATCACATTTCTTCACTGGAGGTTTGGCGATTAACATGGTTTACACACAAACACACGCGCGTTTGCACATGTACCAAAGGTACACAAGTGTGGCCAACACACATAGCACAGACAGATGACACGCATTACTTACTTTAAATAGGATACAGCCATTAGAAGTATGAACCGTTTCAGTCACGTTGCAGGAAGCATTTCTTCAGTCAAATGCGCTTTGCCATTACTGACCATAACATGCTAATTAGTGAGTCAATTAATGGTGGTTAGTAAAACTACAACAGATGTAATTGATGTGGGGCCTGCACGTCACTCACGACGTGCAGGCCCCTCCCCCTCAGTGCACTATGACACACCCAAGGGAACAGATTGGACATGAAAACGGATGAGATTTGTGACAAAAATGCTTTTGTTAATACATTTACTGAAACATTTTTACAGGCAGCAAATATAAATACAGTAAGCATAATCATATATCCAGAAGAGTATAGGAAATAGTACAATACATTGACAGGTAATTTGATTACCAAGGCAAACTGCCTATTATATAAGACTTAGTAAGTCTTACGCTATCTCATAATGATTTATTCTATTCAATGCAATAGGCCTGCCCAGTTATTTATCTGGGTACGTTTTTTTCAAAATGAAGACCATGTTGGTGGGCCATTATTATTCAGATAGTAAATACAACGTTCATTGAGAAGGTGTACCAGCTCCCGGCTCGCGCCTCTACCTCCACCCCCTGTCCTGTGGGCGCGCGCAGCCGCCGCCACCACGCGCGAGCGCCTCCAAAACCAAAACACTAGCAGCGGTAAACACCAACTGTTAAACCGACCTAACAACATGTGTAAATACGCCTATAACTCGCCATAGGGAAGGACACATACGCACACGGATAAGGTACAGTAGTGCTCAGTTGTGCCCGTTTATTTCAACTTGTGTGTACTTTTCGCTCAAACATTTGACATGTACATGCTAAGCTTCCTTGTTACGCAACCAGTTAGGTGGTTTGAGGCGGTTGGGGGGAGACGACCTCCTCGCTGAGGTTGGGGTTGGAGGAGTGATGGACGCCGTCCGTCCAGCTGCTCCTTCACTTCAAAGTCGTTAAGTCCTCGTTGTTTTAGTGTTAACATTCACACGTGTCGCCGTCGACATTCAAAAGCAAACGTGCTTATGTTTTGTTTTGTTTTATCTGGGCACATGGCTTGTGAACGTAGACTGCTATTAAAGGTGATTAGAAATTGAAGTCGGAGACTGTTTTAATTGACCAATTACAAATGGTTTCTGAGGTGAAGTCTGATTGCTGAAGAAGCGCCACATTGTTCATTGTCCTTATACAGTGGATCTGTAGTGGTGCTCTTGGGACATGCATGACTTGCTGCTTAATTACGAGAAAATGGCAACTTGTCAAGAGGCCACATGATTAATAATGATTAGTAATAACTTGAATTGGTTTCGTCAGCCATTAGGGTTTTATATATTAATACACTATTACGTATTCTGAATAGATATTGCAATGTCAATACGGGAATTCTATAGAATCGGTTTATATTGCCTCCATACAGTTGTAGGCTAGTTTGTTTGTAACATATTCACTAGTTAATTCCCAACTGATTTACCCAACATTAGATTATGTACACCTATTTGCAACGTCAACATCATTATGTTGCATCAAGAGGCCTGTGGTAGTCTGAGGGGCGCTCAAGAAAATCAAGCCAGACCCAAATCCAATCCCAGTATAATATAGGCTGTGGTTTGGAAATCCTGCAAACCTACTCCATCACAATATATACATATACATGGGGTGTTTTAGAGTGTGTGTTTGTAGTCCTCTCAATTATCTAAGAAAAAAGTAGTTACTGTCTGTTATTTGTTGTTGTGGTTCTGGCTCCTGTCCTTAGGCCTAGTGGCTGGATGACCTGGGACGCCTCTACATGAGTGTCTACTAGAGTCGATATGTTTTTTTCAGTGCTGTTGAAATTGAGTGTTTGTCTTTCATCCTACTCTGGGCCAAGCATTGCCAGGAGGACTGACGGTTGATTAATTATTGCCTGGGTGTATTACGCAAGAGTCCTGGCGTCGGCCCTGAATGGAAATATTGTAGTCAATAAAGTTTGGTGTTGTCATTAGAGATGGATCAATGTTGTAGTGCATGTTATGGGCAAACCGGTGCTGGTGTAGCATAGTCAGACACGTGGGTCGGCACCTGTATTATGGACATGGTCTGTGAGCTTCTAGTTGGGAGCAGGCAGGTTTTTTTGAAGGTGTCCATGTGACTCATTACTGAGGTGGAGATAACACATGGGCCTCTGCATGTTCAAGCTGTCAAATACATTTTTTGCTGTAGATGGTAAAAAGCACCTACAAGGAAGTATTTATTTGTACTTTTTCCAGTCTGTCCACATTTTTCTTTCATGAACTAGGCCTACGTAGTTTGTTGTTCCTATAAGAAGCTCCTTCAAAAACCTGGTTTGAAGGTGGTAACCTATTGGTGATTTGGGATGAAAATGTTGTAATGATAAATATATGTTGTATCTATCATTGCACAATAGTTTATGGTATGCTAATGTTGAGTACATTTTTTTAGTCCTATTACTGTCCTGTACTTTCTGCTGTGACACCCAAATTTCCTGTCTGGGATTATTTAAGTACATCTTATCTTAATACTTGTACCAAAAGCCTCATTGGTTAACTTCAGTTGTATAGCTAGTTGCATTTTGTGTGGCGATTGTTGGTAGTTGGAATTGGATGCGTAAACAAGTGATTTGCATCTGATGTCCAATTTAGCAGCCGCTTAATTGCGTGGATAACACGGTATGCACACCTTCTAGTGGCTAGTTACACGTGTAGATCCAGTTCACACGAATGTCAGCACTATGTGAGAAAATGTGCATATAGGAGTGGGAGTTTTTTCTCAGAGAAAAGCATACAGTGTGATCTCATCTGCAGGGAACACAACAAGTTTCAGTTTTGATTTTGCTCAGCCTGGGAATTGAACCTAGGAAAGTTACTGGAATCAACCCGTTTCCTTTGTCAACATGTTGCTTTTAAAAAAACACTTGATTGCTTCAATAAATCCTTGTTGCTTCTAGAAAATGCCTGTGTGAAATCATGCAACAGGTTTTAATTAAAATGCCTATATGTACATGCAAGGAGAAAAGAGAACCTGATGTTAACATGTTTTACATTCAATTCTTTCACGATTACAGATTCACTCAAGCATTCTTATGACGGAGCATTTAATAGTATATTTACCTTTCTTGGTATTGTCAAGCCTCATCATATCCCCTGTTATTTTCCCTATATGGTTTGCTTGAATAGGTTCATGGGAACGGTTGTATGACTCAGACCTGTACAGACTTGTTGTTCATTTTAAAGAGGCTGACAAAAGAAGGAAAGCATGAAGGGAATGTCTGTTGTTGTGTCTGTTATGTTTAGTGAAAATGTATTGATCTTTATATATAAAAATAATATTAAAGAGGTCTCCCATGCATGCCCAAAACCTTTAGCGTTTTTAACCTTTAAAGACACTAAAACTAAACTCTATTCAGTCCACATGATTCAGTCTTTCTTAATGAATTTTGCACATATGGAAAGGATGGCTTTAGAGTAAGGAGGATTATTTGTTTTGATTTTTGTTATTCTTTAAATGTTTTTGACTGTTTGACAAAGGAGTGTTAATCTCCAGTAAACACAACAATAAAATGGCCATACTGGAAGAGGACTCCCAAGAGATCAGTCTGTTCTGTATTAAAATCACGAGCGTCACAGATGTTGATCGTGTAATGTCCAGAGTTTTCCGGATGTTTGCGTGCGTGCGTGCGTGCGTGTGTGTTGCATTGCAGCTTTACTTTATTACACGGTTCACCAGCAGTGTGTGGTGGAACTTGAGGCTGTCTGTGAAGAGAATAAAGGGAACATATGCTTTAATATTTGACACCCTAGAGTTGGTGTGAAACAAGAGTGTGTGTGTGTGTGTGTGTGTGTGTGTGTGTGTGTTTTGCCCATGCTTTTGTGACTGTGTGTGTTGGACACTTATGTGTCTTTCGTCGCATTCTGACAAAATTAAGTTTTCTTGTGCAGAGGTGTGTGCTCTATCTACATAAGGCACATCTCAAGAAGCCTTCCCTGGGGTATCTTGCACTGGTATGGAGTGGCCCAGATACTAACAGAATACACTCACTGGGAGAGCTCCTACCAGCCTACTGCACCCAGCAGCACACTGTAGGATAGCAGCATGCTCTAGGCAGTCTCATGGTGGCTTTAAATGGTTTTATTCAGACTGTTCTGCTAACATTCATTAAGAAGATTATATTGACATGAAACCAGATTATGCTGGTAGAGAGTACAATATTATTTACTTTATATGTCCTCAGCCAAGTGTTGCCTATTCCGTAATTCTGCACTACATGTCAAGTAAGGCTAAGCAATATTGTAACAAATGGTAATGTGCTATGGTTTGATTCAGGGGTTAAAGGAATAATACACGCTAAAACACTATATATACAGTATATAAAATGTCTAACTTCGATGTCCTATTCATTTCAGGGTTTATTTTTCCGATATGTGTAATATTGTATTTTATCGTGACAACAGCTGCGGGATTAGAGAGCTGGTGACTCGGCTGGGAGAGCTAGCCTGGCTAACATTAGTTGTGGGCCTGGCTGAGCTTGCCGTGGCTAACTTTTCCCAAACTTAAAAAAAAAACATTTCGATATGCAGCTATCGCTGAGGCTAGCAAGTTAAGGGATATCCAATGACTCACCGCCCGACTGGTCCGGGACTGCATGTAGAAACCTAGATGCAGCGACCATATCTGGGCTCCCTGCTGCTAGAACAGACCATGAGTTAAGGTAGCGCCCCAAGCCGGCAAAACCAAAGTGCATTCTAGATTTATAAGGATGCTGGCCCGGCAAAAATGTGCTTCCTCTTACTAAATTACTGATTTATCGCCATCGAACATTTCAAAAATTGTATATGTAGTGATTCTGAGACAGAACCCCAGAGTTGTTATGGGAATGAAACTAATATCTGATACTTATGGTTAATGCGATTTGAAGACATACTCTCCTATTCAACCCCATTGTAACTACTACAGTAATGTCACAGAAATTGAGTTTAGCTGCAGCAAAGTGAAATACTACACTAAACGGTAAAATAGGACCTGGGGTGTGTTATACATCCCAAATAGACATATTTTAACGATGTCAAAGTGTTTTAAGCCGCAGTTTTAATTTAAACTACACTGGTGTGAACGGTAAATTAACTAATTGAAATTGGAACTTTCTGTATTAGCCATATCAACAGCTAGAGGCAAACTGCAGTTTTATTCTTCTGGGAAATCCACATTCAGTAGTAGTGAAGAAAGAAAACCTTATAGAATTGAATAGAAGTGCTAAGCTAACCTAGCCTAGAACTCTAGACACCCCCTAGCGGCAGCAAATTTATTTGGCAGCTAGGTAGGTCTAGCACGGCTCCGTCGGCTTTTTGGTGCTGGAAACACAAAGTATGTCAGACCAATCACAGCGTGAGGGGCGGAGTCGGAAGCCGGGCTACCATGACGACAGAGTTGCGACGGTTCCGTGTTAGAGGTAAACAATGGCTGCTGCTGCTGGCGAACGGCTGTCTTTCCACTCGGCTTTGGCCGCGACTCTTCAAGACTTGAAGTTAACATTTTATTTGAGAAAAGAACAAAGAACGGCACTGAAGTCTTTCCTCGAAAAGAAATATTTATTCTGAGTTTTGATTAATTACGTAGTCAGAGCCGTCGCTCTGACTACGTCACCTTCTTCGTTGCTCTGATTGGTTGTAGCGCTATCCTATTGCGTGCAGAGGGAACTTGAAAGACAACCGTTTATCCCGCCCACACTGCCAATGGAGCTGATCCAGACCTTACATCTTTCTGATGTGGGTCTGGCTTGCCAGGCTAAAGCTAACCCTCACCCATCCAATCATGGTCACAGGCATGTGTTGGCATACTCTTTATACCACAAAGATGTACAAACTTGTAATTTCACATGCTAATCAATGATTCTGTCTATTAGCCTTCATCTATTTTTCTCCCAATCTGGAGGTGAGGACGATATACATTTAGGTTGCAGAAGTCGGGTGATGGAGTCCGACTTTCAATATATATTCAGGCTCTAGGCAGAATCAAACCCATGCAACTATATAAAAAACCCAAAGACTACAATTAAATGGTTCACACGTCTATTTTAATCTAATCATGTTTTACGGGCCAGGATGTAATGCGTCACTGGGAGGCCTATCCCCGTCCTTGGCAGCTCAGTCACCACACTCATAACATACAATAGCATCACTCTTGTGGGTGTCCAGCTAAACTAAAGCGAGCCAGCAAGCCATTTGGGAATAGGGGAAAATATACGGACAATGAAATTCTCTTAAGTATTCGTTTTATAATCTGAAAAAAAGAAAAGCAAGCAAACTAACACAACTTGTCGACACACAACACAATCGATCATCAATATGACAATATAATTATAATTTTATGTCGCTCGACTAATCGTCAAATAATTTACAGCACAACTAAAATGTATTTAGTCTAAGAAGAACAGTTTTAGTTTTTATTTAGTCATTTCTTTTTAGTATTTCTAGGAAAAGTGTTCTTTGAAGCCGAGCCTGCATCTTGTTTTCAGCCCAGACTGCCAGCCAGTGCTCCAGTGTTTATAGATGGGAACCGATTGTAAAGTGGAGTTGTGCTGTGTATTTATTTGGGCAGGGGGGCCCCATGTGGAAATTGGTAATTGCCGTTGGAGACACACAGTGGACCGACGTGGTATCAGCGAGCTCATCAGGGAGACCACAGACCGTAGCAGCGCCGGTTTAGAAGGGGTGAGCTCATCTCTTTCCATCTACCCTGTGTCCCGAGGCAGGGGTTGGGGGCCAGGGGATTGGGATGGGGCCGGCACAGGGGGGCCCAAAGTTGCAATGAGTCACCAAAGTTAGTTATAATGGGGATGACAAAGTTACTGTAAAACGGGCATTTTGTATATTTGAAGTCTAACAATTAACACAATTTTGTATTGTTGTCATGCACTACACACACTATAGGGGAAAAAAATAAATGTGCTTACTGCTCAGAGAAGCAGAAACCTTCTATAAGAAACCTGCTATAAGGCTAAACTTGAAATCGGCCTGTGTGAAAATAAAAAATAAAAGCTGAGATTTGCTATTCATGAAATTATTTTGAATACATTGTTAGCAACCATTTAACCATCTACATAACTAGCATTGAGATTTTGCGATTGCGTCAAATCACACAAAATCAACCAATCCCACAACACAACAATCACAAAAGAGACTGAGGGTTTGGCTACTGCTTTGACTCCCAGCCAACTCCCCTGTCCCATTAAGAACACTTTTCAGTGAGAAATGAAAAGCCCGACCTCATTAGACAAAACATGCCAAGACTGCACATCAACACTTCGAAGTGGGTGCTAATTACACAAAAAAGACTACAAACTTGGTTTTTGTTTTTCATTCTTTGTGTATGTACGGCCAGCGTCACACGGCCATGGCTATGACCTCGGCTGATGATAGTTCGGACAATATTGAGAGACCGGGGGTATATTGTGCCTGGCAGTGGCTGGTTGGCACGTAGGCACTGGATGGGGGCTGGCTGCCACAGTCTCTTGCCTTATCACCCTGCATGCCTTTCCCCGCTGCTGAATCAAATGTTTTGGTTTGTTCCGGCATTACAGCCTAATTGCTGTGTGTGTGGGTGTGTGGGTGTATTGAACAAAGATGTGCAGGAAATGACACAAGTCCCATTGCAAGCAATATTTGACTGTTGACACATGCACCAAAGGGAGGGCGCCGTTTGGCAACGACCATGAGGATGGATTGTATTGACGGCAGCAGTCAAGGCCCAGCTGGCCTTGACTTAAAGTAGTAGACTTAAGTAGACCATACTGCATGATAATACAGAAAAGCACATTTTCCCAACATTGGGAGCATTTTTCAACATTGGGAAAAAGTTGTAGACGTCATTGGTTGATTTGTGCCCAGTGGTGGTGATCTTGTTCCGGTGACTGGACTCCAACTTCACCAAGAGAAATAAAAATGGTTAAACATTTTACACAGACAGTAGTGCACCTCATTATAATGAGGTTAAAAGTTCTTGCATTTGGAGTTTGACACACACACACACACACACACACACACACACACACGACTCCCATACTGTGTCTGTTCTGGCCCTGGCTTGGCTGCCTGCCTGTCTGCTTATCGGTCAAATAAATTGATGGGGAAATGCAAAAATTGAGCAATGCAGGAGTGAAATAAATAGGCTACATGGACATTCTCATGCATGTCTGTTTTTATTAGCTTATCAAGGCCTTAATGCCGAACAGACAAAACAGTCGCTGTGTGCGATGCAAAATCTGAGAACCATTTTCTCTGTTATTCCCAGCATTCTTATGATAACCCCCTCCTTATTTATTTCTCCATCATTTCAATGCTCTTCGTCTTTATTGTCCGGGCCGGTGTGTGCTGGTTCAGCAGGGATACACCACATTGCGTCGAGCGAGGGGAAATGTGAGGAGAAAAGTGGAACGCGTTGACGGACGAGGCGGTCCTCATGGGGCCCGAAGTGGCGTCTGGCGGTCTTATCTAACACTCCCTAAAGGTCATTGACTTGCGGCACACCGTTACTTCGCCTGCTAAACCTACATTTGGCAGTAACGGATTTATGATCTGTTATTTTATAGCTAGTAATGGATGATGATAGTAAAACATTTTACGTACAAATATTTTACAGCAAAACCACAAAAAACGAAATCTGGTTGCTGTTGGTGGCAAACTCGGCACCCCAACGTGTAGTAAAAATATTTGTGAGTTTATGGGAATGATCAGGAAGACGTCATAGTAAACTTGGAAGAAATTAAGAGCAAGACTGCCCCCCACAGGTGAAAAGCAGGGAGAAATTAGGTCAGGTATTGGAAAGAAATGCCAGAGATGCAATAGAGGAAATTATGTGAAGGCCTAGTTTCACTTTCTGTGCCACTCTACATGGGTGAACCTGGCTGACATCTGCTTGTGGCACTTTTGAGAAATTACAACATTGGTGTGTGTGTGTGTGTGTGTGTGTGTGTGTGTGTGTGTGTGTGTGTGTGTGTGTGTGTGTGTGTGTGTGTGTGTGTGTGTGTGTGTGTGTGTGTGTGTGTGTGTGTGCGTGCAAATGATAATGAATGTACATTCAAATATAATTGCTTTTTATTAAATCCCCACACAGTTTACTATGACTTCCAGGGACGCTCAAGGTCAGCAATTGGTTTTTTTTCTTCCCAGTTTAATAAATGCAGAAGTGATGAAGGGTTTTGGAATACGATGGATTTGGTTAAGCAAGATGGAGAAGTAAATGTGCAATGATTTAAAGAAAACAGCAGATGGTGGCAAAACTACATGATTCCTCTTTCTTAAAAACTAACATTTGTGAGTCTGCCTTTACGTACATACGTTTAGTATGGCAACTACATCATGATGAACAAATAAGTATTACGTACAAATCAACTCTGCTTTATTTCTACTCAATATACATGCATGGTTTAAAACCTTTGTATGATCTTGGACTTAAGTGTCACCAGTGTGTATGTGTGTCTGCGCATGTGTTTGCGTCAGCTGTGTGCATTGGCTTGTGCAGTGAATTGAAAATGGGGACATTGTCACCTTGACTGGTCTGTTCTCCCCTCACTGTGCCACATTTCAACTCTCCACTGGCCCTGCGTGCGCACAGCATCACACATCCTCTGTACAGCTCTGGTGCTATCTCTTAAGCCCAGCTCATCACTTCTCTACTCATCTTCTTTTTTTTCCACAACAGGCCCTCATCTCCATTTTCCTCTGACGATTTGTCTACCACCACCACCGTCTCCTCCTTCTCCTCCTCTCACTTGGTGCTGGGGTGAATGCGGGGTCCATGGAGAGAGCGGTAAATGGCTGAGGAGCTGTGCACCGGCTGGTTTCGCCTCATCGCAGGTAGGAGCACTGTCCTCCTTGTCTTGGCCATGACTTGGTATCGAGTACTAGATCATTGTTCATCTCAAATGCAGGGGTTCACCTATCCTGATGCATGACATACAGTATTCTCTTTATGCTATTGTATGCTGTGTACCCTGCACACAATGAATGATGCATATTCTGGTTTTAGACCGAAGCATGTGGAATGCTGTGACGCTAGTGATTTGTGACCTAGCACAACTCTTGGGATGACAAAACATAACTTTCACCTTTGTGTCCACATTTAGATTAAATTTGTTAATCCCAGACGGTGTTCCTTGAAAATGAAAAATCTGCAATCATATTTCCCCAATCCTATTTTAGTGGAAATAGGATTGGGAAATTAGATAATTATGTTTTGTGCCTATGCACTATATTCCTCAGGTGAAGTAGTAAGCTTTTCCTACCACTAGAGGGCAGTAGTGTAGAAGCCAAACACTGAATCACTGCCTGTGAACCTGATTATATAAGCACGGGGGGTGCTTATATAATCAAGTGTGAGTAAATAAGGGGTGTGTGTGTGTGTGTGTGTGTGTGTGTGTGTGTGTGTGTGTGTGTGTGTGTGTGTGTGTGTGTGTGTGTGTGTGTGTGTGTGTGTGTGTGTGTGTGTGTGTGTGTGTGTGTGTGTGTGTGTGTGTGTGTGTGTGTGTGTGTGTGTGTGTGATCATACCAGGGCCATTAAGGGGGGAGGAGGGGTGGTGACTGATTGAGACACATGGAGTCCCAAAACGTGTGTTTGTGTGTGTGGGGGTGGGGGGGGGGAGATACAGACTTGGTGAGACTGAGAGAGACTTGGGTAGACAGAGAGGGAGAGAGAGGGAGACTTGGGTAGACAGAGAGGGAGAGAGCGAGACTTGAGTAGACAAGAGGGAGAGAGCAAGACTTAGGTAGAGGGAGAGAGAGGGAGGGAGAGAGGGAGAGGGAGAGAGGGAGGGAGAGAGGGAGAGGGAGAGGGAGAGAGGGAGGGAGAGAGAGAGAGAGAGAGAGAGACAGAGACAGAGACAGAGACAGAGAGAGAGACTTGGGTACTAGAGGGAGAGAGCTGAGCCTGGCCATCCAGCTGGCTTGTGTTTGATGCGTGACTCATGCTATCTGGCCGCCTGCACCCAGGATCTGAGGGGTGGGTTCATAGCTCTTACATTATTTAGCCTCTTTGTGTGTACAGTATATTTTCTAAGGTGAATACCATTACCAATAGTAACAGCTAATACCACTAAAAATCTATGGATCAATAATGGAACTGACAATTATGCACCGCAAAAAAATGTATGAATTTCTTATAAAAAAATGTTTTTCATTAAACAGCCTCCAAATAATAACATAAAAGAAAATGTCTTATAAGCGTCAATCTTTGATAATACTGATATCATTCATTCCAAAAAGTACCCATGTAATGTTTCTCACACACACACACACACACACACACACACACAAACACACGCGCATCCATCCCTCCCTCACTCGGTAGCCCCTCCTGCTTGGACATTGTAGTCATGCGTTGCCATGACGTCACACTGATCAGCAGGTGCTGCTGGCTGGTGGAAGGAGAGGAGGGGTGATAAAGTCACAGTTACAAGGACAATACAGCACTACCTGTAAAGGAACACAACCATTCTGCACCTATGTATTACATATGTAATGTCCATATTGCCCTGCGAGACTACGTACCACCTGGGCTTTGGTTATCAGAACAAATTATCAGTAAAATTTGTGCTTGGCTGTCATCATCCACATTACTATTGATGGGGGGGGGGGGGGGGGGGAGGGAGGGAGAGAGGGAGAGAGGGAGAGAGAGAGAGAGAGAGAGAGAGAGAGAGAGAGAGAATCCCTGGAGCTTATGTGACTCCACTAAGCTCCAGGGATTGGCTGAGGCCAGCTGTGACCTCAGCACCTACCCACCTCCTCTCCCCCCTCCACACACTCATATATATACACACACACCCTCCCCCTCCTCTCTCCCTCACTGCCCCTCCCCTTTTTTCCTGCGAAACATTTTTTTTTCCGCACACACACACACATTTCTCAGCATCCTGGTGGTGGTGGTTAGACCTGCAGTAGCAGCAGGAGCAGTAGCAGCATCCATGGCTTAAGCTCTGATCAGCAGCTAGCCCAGCCTGCACCCACCCCCACCTCTCTCTCTCTCTCTCTCTCTCTCTCTCTCTCTCTCTCTCTCTCTCTCTCTCTCTCTCTCTCTCTCCCCCTCTGTGTCTGTGTCTCTCTTCCCAGGCCATCTGACAGCCGAGGCTAACGCCAGGGCGTTAGCCACACGCGCGCACGCATTCATTGAACCACACACACATAGGCACATAGACACACACACACACACACAGCTAGCTGCTGCTGTGGTCCTATTTTTACTGTATCTCTTCAGTGCCGTCTAGTAACCAGGGGCGCTTCTCTTCTGTGCCCCCTTCCACCACCCCGACCCCCCCCCCCCCCCCCCCCCCCGTCCTCCACATCTTAATTTCATTCCAGGATCCTTGGAAATAGAGGAATGCAAATCTGCAACCATGATGGAAGGTAAGACAGCACTACCTTATTCTGCTTTTAAATGTCCTTTCTCCTTAATGCCATTGTCCCAAGGTGCTTCCACTGTGTGTGTGTGTGTGTGTGTGTGTGTGTGTGTGTGTGTGTGTGTGTGTGTGTGTGTGTGTGTGTGTGTGTGTGTGTGTGTGTGTGTGTGTGTGTGTGTGTGTGTGTGTGTGAGATGCACCTCCAAATGGCATAAGCTGCGGTGCTATTTTGGGTCCATGCATACTGGTGACTTCTGTCATTCTGAAGGGAAGGGCACCGCTGTGTGTCTCTTGCCATTACGGCACAATGGCTGGGCTAATGGAAGCACATACCCGGTCATCCTCCTTCCTCTTCCCGGCAACGTAAAGGATTATTAGGATTTATTGTGCAGCAGGGGCTTATGTGCCCAGCTGGCTAGCTGTACTTACTGGTATAAATTCTCTTTGTGTGTGTGTGTGTGTGTGTGTGTGTGTGTGTGTGTGTGTGTGTGTGTGTGTGTGTGTGTGTGTGTGTGTGTGTGTGTGTGTGTGTGTGTGTGTGTGTGTGTGTGTACACTTACACACCGCGACACACACCCACATGCTTGAAGCACACACGGTGCATTGCTCGTGTTACATCTACTCAGGCTACGGTGCTGTTCATCAGAAGCTATATGGGAACCATGTATTATATGGATCCGTTTTCTTTTTCAACAGCATTAGTTTTAGCCATGTGGGGGAGAAGGAAACGTTTCATGTCCCTTTAATTTCATGACATCATCGTGGGCACACCAGGGATTGAAGGATGACTCTCTATCTATGCAGCTGGCCTCCAGCAAGCTCTATTTTTAATCCATGAATTCAGTCATTCATTTATTTATCCATCCATTCATGTCACGGTTACTTATTTGTATTAGAATTTTCAGTATCTTCGCTCTTTAATTTTTAACTGTGTAAATAATAATACACACATTGTAAATATTATTTTATATTTTATAGCAGTGTGCCTAATAGTCAAACTAATGCCTGCTAGATGAGTTAACCATCAATACATTTAAAATATATTTTTCAGTTCTCAGTTTTTATTTTTTTGCTAGCAGAACTTCTGTCCCTTTTTCTTAAAAAATGAAGATGTGCTGTTGTTGTTTTGCGTAATTACCAATTACAGTCATGGTTCCCCCTTCACTACCTGCTTTTCAAAATTTTAGAAAATGATCGATGATGAGTGTTTGAGTTGGTATCGGGTCCAAATTAAGAGTGAGGTTTTCTTCACGGCCATCTCATGGTTATTTGCGGTTATCGCCACCATTATTTGCACTTGTATGCATTGTGTTGTCCATGGTCTGAGGTCTGTCTTGTTTGCATTTGTACAGGAGCAACTTTACTCTTGACACTTGCCCCCTATGTGTTGTCTCTTGCCTGGAGCCTTAACACCAGAGCAGAGCATAGTTAGGAGCACCATCTCCATTGATCAGATGAATGTTTGGTGTCCAGCCATTAATGAGATCATCTAAATTGCCATTTCTATTAGACAATGAGAGCTGGCCAGTATTGACAAAGTCAAATATCACAACCACTCTGTTTCCAGCCTCAGCTAGGTATCACAACAATATTCCTTTTCCGGGCACACGTAATAATAGGAAAAACAATAATTAGTAATGTGGATAATAAATGGTAAGCTGGCAGAGAAATTCCTTGTTTATTTAGCAATGTCAGATAGGCTAATTGTACTGCAAAGCACCTTTTGACACAAAAGACAACAAGCTGCATCACTATATTTCCATTACCCATGTGGAACAAGTAGAAGTTCAAGTATACTCCATCTACTCGTGAAGATATGGGCAAGGCCTTCAAACACAAGCCCATTGTTGTGATACGTTCCAGACAATTCGAATAGCAGTCGAATTAATAAAATAATACATACTATCATATAGTAAAACCTGTTCTGCATGTAAATTAATGTCAAATATGTCACCAATGTGATTAGGTAGCTGGTTACGCTAAACAATCTCTGAAAGTTATCTTCTCTGCAAGTTATTTGGGAAAATGTAAAAATGGCCAAAACAATTTCAACTGTTGATACAGTTGCCAAAGAAACACTAGTTTGTCACGGTCAGCCATGTTTTTTTGTTTACGTTTGGCACCTGGAACTCTTGGAGGTCGGAAATTGGACATTTCAACTGGGATATTCTGACCTTATGGAAGCAGCATTAGGGCTTTACGTTGAGTAATGTACATGCATACAGGACTATTAACAACAAAACCTGAGACTTTCTTGGCTTTATTATTTTTACTGTGATTGTGAAGTTGTATTAAAGGAGAACTGCCATGCTTGGTTATTTTGTAATATAAGAAAGTATACTGCTTTATATGGTGTGTTGTGAAAAAAAATGCAGTCTGCAACATCAATGCCGTTTCTTTGGAAAAATCACTGAAAAGTTGGGTGATTGGACATTGACATGATTCTGTCATTGGTCCGGGATTCTCCATTGGTCCAAATAGGACCACCATCAGTTGTCCAATTTTTTGGGACAATTTCAGCTCAAAATGTTCACTACACACAATTGAAGCAGTGCTTCCTTATATTACAAAAAAAACCTAGCATGTCGGTTCCCTTTTAAATTACGTGTTCAGGGCCCAGTATTGTGCAGCAATCCCCTGTCACAACGATCTGGTTTGTGTATTCAAAATGACAGTGACAGGCGATTTTTATTTTTTTTGCTTTCACACACGCACGCACGCCAACTGCATGCATGCTCACACACACACACACACACACACACACACACACACACACACACACACACAGTATAACAAAAGGTTGTGTTCATTGAGGGAGTGATGAGCATCGTCTTCTTCGTGTGAGCCTCCTCCGCCTCTTTGCTGCGCTCACAGTAGCATGCTATGCGGCAGCCGGCTGCATGTGTGTCATGGGCCAGGTGTTAGGTAACAGTAGCAGGAGGCAAAAAAATCAACAATCTGTAAATAGCACCACTGCCACCCCTCCATTAGGTTAGCCCGCACAGGCTTAACATGCACTCCATCCAGGCGGGATTACAGTCAGGTGTTAAAATTGGACACTAATCCATGTTAGCGCTCCTTTATTAAGCCCTTGCTAGCCCTGCCGTTCCTGCTATACCCGTGGTGGTTGTTTTCTAGATTACAGGAGGAAGACAAAATGCTGGTGCTCATTTGTTGATGAGCGTCTTTTGGAACATTGTTTGTTCTTACAATACATTATGCTATAGCTACGTTGATGTTTTTTTAAATTGTCCCTGACATTTCTTGGGATTAAGTAACTAGGGCGGTAATGCCACAGTATGCACACTATTTCCTGTGCCCTTCCTTTTGAATTACAGGCCTCCTGTGTGCATGGCTAGTCGCGCCGGGCCCCGTGCTTGTATGCCACTCATTCACGCTGGTGGTTTTCTCAGCTTGCTCCCAGGTAATCATGCTGGCAGATTAACAGATGCCAGTCATTGGACTTTAAACCTAGAAATTACAAGAAAGTATTACAAGCAGGCAAATACAAATTACACTCTCATTGGTCGATGTTTTTAAATGAGCAAATTCTTTACCTAATCCAGTGGTTCTCAAACTATTTTGACTAATGTGCCCCCTCTAAGATAATGTTTTAGCCGAGTAGGCCGAACACTTTTCCAGCACAAAACATTTTGGGGATGGAAAACAATGAAAATGAACATAAATAATGAATTTGCATGTTTTTATAACATGAATGCTGAATGGGTTGTGTGAAACTTACATGGACTTGTGCTTCACTGATATCATTGTTCATTGGACAGCTTTACCAAACTTTACTTGAATACTTGAAAAGTGTTCAGATGTACTTAATTTTAGGTGGTATTCAGACTCATATTTTTTTATATTTTCCTGCAATTTTGCAAAGTACCCCGTTTGAGAAACACTGACCTAATCGGTCCCCAGTAATGCATGGTATCGCAACTAGCTGGTCATGTGAGTGGCCTCTACTTACTCTCCTAACTCTCCTGTGAGCAGCACCCCCAGTTGTGCAGGTAGGCCTGCTGTCTGGAGCCAGATGGGATGAGCCATGGGACACTGTTTTCCTGTAATGCCTGTCTATGGAGGACATGCCTATATAAACGCCCTTTACTTACATCTTGGCTGCAATCACACTGCTTTTTCCGTCTCTTCTCTGGGATCAGGGATTAGGGATCGGCCATGGTAGCCAACAAAATGGATTTACTTGAATTCAGTTCTCTTCTCAGGGAAGAAAATAGCATCTTTTAATCATTACAATACAAGAAGGATTATTTGGGGAAAAACCAAGCGAAGAGGATTATGAATATCATGTTAATGATTCCCCCTTTTTTAAAAGGTAGTTAACCCAATTATTGTACCAGGGAAATCCGATTGAATAATTGAGAAAAGAAAATATTAGCTAAAATATGCCATCATTACCTTTCTACCAAATGGCTCATACTATTCTCTACAAAACATAAGTGGGAAATGTAGTTTGTATTCCAAGAAACTAAACTGCTACCTCCTTTCAGAATTCAGTTTTCTCTGCCCTGGCCTTTATCAAGTGAGTGTTTTGATTAGTGGTGGGCCGTTATCGGCTGCTGGGTCTATACCGGATCTCCACCAAGGAAGGTAAGCGCCGCAGAACGCCCCCCCCCCCCCCCCCCCCCCCCCCCCGTCGGTTGTAGGTCCGGGGTGGGTTACGATCACGCAGACTTACTTTTAGTCATTATTTAGGTAGCACACACATATTATGAATGCCTTCGACGGAATTCAAATGAGCTATTTTAATCTAGATTAATCTAGATTAATTCCAAGATTAGAGTGAGATTAATCTAGATTAAACAAATTAATCTATGCCCACCACTAGTTTTGATATGATTCAATAATCCCGTCCTGGTCGTACATAGGTGCGCTCACGTTAACTCGACATTAAGTGCAACTGCAATCAGACTCTGCGTACTTGCACACAGGTCTTAAAACTATCATGGTACCGAGGTGGCTATTAATATTCCATTATGTGTTGTCAGCTGACAGGGATACAGGCCTGTCGAGTTGTAGAGTCTGTGAGTCTGAGCAGGGATGAAGGAGAGAAGGAACCTTTGACACGGACAAGCATAGTGCTGTAGCAATGTGTGGTTGCTGTGGTTCCTTAACTGCCCATATTCATGGCAGAAGACTACTGCTATAATGTGTTTTCTTAAGCGTTGCAGAGCCTGTGTGTGTGTGTGTGTGTGTGTGTGTGTGTGTGTGTGTGTGTGTGTGTGTGTGTGTGTGTGTGTGTGTGTGTGTGTGTGTGTGTGTGTGTGTGTGTGTGTGTGTGTGTGTGTTGCATGAGATGTCTGACAGCGGCGGTAACGGTCACCCAAAGCACCCAATCTAAAAGAGACCAACAGGGAAGACAAGCTGTTGGATGAAAAATAAAAGACAGAGAAGAATTGAAGAGGGACTTTGGGAAACTGAGGGAGATGGCCAATAGGGAGAGAGAGTTGAGTCTAGCTTAATGCAAGCCAAGCAAACATGATGGGATGATTGTCTAGAGGAAGAGAACGGTGTGAGGCTATGACAAATAGATGGAAAGAAACATTGATGATGTTATAAGCCCTGGAGGGAAATGGGAAATAAATAAGGAAGAAGAGACATGGAAGGAGGGTGGCTGGAGTACCGGTGTTGAGACGTTTCCTTGCTCAAGCCACATCGTTGTCATTTCCGCCATCTTATTGGGCTGAATTGATGAACAAAAGCCAAGGCATCACCGAAGATAATAGTGAAGGATTGCTTGATTTCCTTATGCTTGTTTATTTTGATATAATTAGTTATATGTCAAGTTATTAACAAAGTAGAACAGATGGTATTGTTGTTCCACTCTCATCTAGGTTATCCTATTTTGCAATAAGATATGTTTTTATGCATTGTCACAATTCAAGCACACTTTTTTTCACTCCCTCAAGCTTTCACACATCACTCGACTGTCTAAAAGAGCCCCCCTCCTCCTTCACTCACTATTATATTCCAGCTAGCTCCATTTCAGGAGCTGTTACAGCCTGAGTCCCAGCAGCTCTCCCCTCTGATACGCCTCTCTCTGTATTCTGTCACACAGTCACCCACCCCTCCACCTTGCTGACAAGCACCTCTCCTACCTTTCCCTCACACAGCCAAACTTCTTCATCTTGGTGTTGTGGCATTGTATTGGCTACCAGGAGAGTTGGTGAAGAATGGGGGTGCAGCGTCAGGGTATCTGGGTTTACTTTGCCCATACATAATGAATGACGTCACTGCATAATGTATGCAGCTCCCACGCTAACAGTTAGCAGTGTTGGTGTCACCCTCGTCTGCACCTACACACCACCCGTTCTTTTCGCTGGACATAAACAGGACCATAGTCAAATCAAACCAATATATTCAACATCAATATGTAATGCGTACATTAGAAGTTGTTACCATTTTCTAAGCAACAATAGCATGTGGGGTGTGCCATCATTTTGTGCGTGATTCCTTCATGAACAAATGCAATGCATAGATTGTGCTGTTGCAGACCATGTGGTTGGGATTCAACGTTTGATCTCTTTATTTTGGGACTGAACCGCCACCACTAGGCTTGAGAAGTCAGAGACTGTAATGTGTAGACTTGACATGATTGTCATTGCAGGAAATGGTGTACCCTTTTCTTCCTCCTTCTATGAATGTGGCCATGTCACACGCTCTAATTTGAGTGTGTGTGTGTGTGTGTGTGTGTGCGCGCTGTGTGGCTGCGTGCCAGGGCTGTGTAAACAGATGTCAATTCCAATCAGCCGAGAATGCAACAGAGCAGTGACGCAGAGACATGGCTACAGGAAGAGATTACCAGCAGCAGCAGCACCACCCCGTCCCTCTCTGGTTGGGAGATCTATAGTGAAGGAAGCATGGTTGGACATTCAAGTGGATGGGTGAATTGATGGGGTTGGGAGGATTTAAAGGGGTAAGAAAGTGATTAGAAAGGAACACGCTCTGTACAGGCACATGAATGATGTTTTTTATAAGCTAGGGGGCTAGTGCCCCTAGTTTAAGGGGCTTGTACATTTTGACAGTAAACTCTGGCGTACAGGAACAAATGAAGGGATTGCGTTTCCATTTTTCTTTAGCGTAGTCTTTCTGTTGACATTAGGTTATAGTTCACTAGTGGATACCGTTGACATGAGCCGTCTTCAATGGACATGCAATATAAGTTGAAGATGTGCGTGGTTGACTTTGGCTGGGCAATTCTTTGAGTTATGTCTTAATGCAACACACTTGAATAAACGGCATATTCAGATTTTCATGCACAGGTATATATTTAGCCAATATGTTAGTCTCTTTGTATTTGTGTGGTGCTCCTTTGGTGGTTATTGGCATGTTAAAAAGCAACTGGTACTGCGTTATACCATGATTTGGCTGCAGCTGTGATTACAGCAGTAATTAATGCTGCCACACAGGAAGTGATGCGATTGAAGACGAGGGTTACCGTGCACAAACTTACGCACACATGCTCTCACTATGTAAAGCGCTTTGGGTGTCGTGAAAACCGCTACAAAAATGCAATGAATTATAAATCCACGTATTTTACTACCTTATGACAGCATTGCCCACTGTTAATGGGTTCCCCCCAACTTTGTGCTACATTGAATTGCAGAACGTTCCTGATCCTTCACAACATAGCTGTCATGTGTAATCGTAAATGCCTTCATAACACCATCCAAAGTAATGGGACATGTAGGAGACACACTGGCCTTTCACTTCACTCTACGATTCGTTAGTGAGTAGTTATGTTTGTTGATTTTATGTGCGTGTGTGTGAATAATATTGTTAAGGGATGTAATCTCAACTGAAAGTGGCGCTGGAGACCGTCCTCTATTGGCTGTTGGGCTGCCTCTGATGGTGTGCATGTGACTCACAGCAGATGGGATTTAATTAGCAGACAACAGACCATCCACAGTATAGAGGAGCCATTGATTTTCCCAATAGGGAGAGTAGAGATGGTTTTATGTTGTTTGTATGTATAATTCTTTCCATGGCTTGTACTAGTTGTGATATAGAGATGGTTTTATGTTGTTTGTATGTATAATTCTTTCCATGTCTTGTACTAGTTTTGATATAGAGATGGTTTTATGTTGTTTGTATGTATAATGCTTTCCATGCCTTGTACTAGTTACTGTGAGAGATGGTTTTATGATGTTTGTATGTATAATGCACAACAACTAATACAATGTATTGTATTAGTTATTGTGATAGTTTTTGAGACTGTTTTAAGAGGCAAGCCATCTCAATGGTAACCATTGTAACATACTAATCGGCTTATTATGATGGGGATGTCAATAGATTAGACACCATTTCAATTATGTTACGAATTTTCACTCCTGCTGAAAACCAAGCACTGTGATCCATATAAAATTGTAAATACTCATGGAGATCTCATTTACACATCATTCTGAATGACTATACTGCCAAAGGGCATTGGCAAAGCCTTAACCGGTTTGTTTTTAAATGTAAACTTTGATCCAAATTGAAAGGGATTGCTGGCAAAAATGCATCATCCACCCTCCTCATCCTTGGTGTACAGGGATGCAGTCTGGCTTTGTGCCTCAAGTGGGATGGGCCTGGGGTCACTCAAGGCCAACAGAACTTTGAATCTGATCGCTCCATTGATTAGGTGTTCTTTGAGATAAAGAGAGTAAATGAAAAAACAGAGAGAGAGAGAGAGAGAGAGAGTGACAAATGTTGGGAAGATGGTTAGTAAGAGATAAGGGTGTTACTCAAGAGGTAGGTTTTGAACTTTTTCAACATATTGTTTCACAGTTTTCTCATGAACCACAATCATGAAATGATATCCACTTTGCTGTTCCTTTCTGTTACATTAGATTCATTTTGAAGAATATTTGTATTCTACTGAAATGGATATTCAGTAGAATGCCTGAAAGGGGAGCTAACATAACGATGGTCTGAAGTTTGGTGAATAACTGCCTTGATACCCCTATTTGGGTCAAGTTCTTTGGGGAGTGATCTGCTATGTGTTTGTCCATACAAGATGTTTGATACCACTGAGGTAGCATCTCTCTTAATATCCACACATATTGTATTAGCCTGTAGATTGTTGGCAGTTTATATTCCCTTTCCGAAATGGTATTTTTGGGGTATTAAATTTAGTTGAAGGTGTTGTTTGAAGTGTTTGAAGGGGGGGGGGGGCGACGGGGGGGGGGGGGGGGGGGGGGGTGCGGCAATAGTAACACACCGCGGACCTACGGCCGACGGGGGCGTGTTACTATTGCGCTCTCAAAAAGGAGGACAAATACGCGTCCGGCTTGATGCTGCGCCGGACGCCCGACAGGGCTTTGAAAAACCGGACAGTCCGGCCTAAAACCGGACAGTCCGGCCTAAAGCCGGACGCGTATTTGTCCTCCTTTTTGAACCCGCGCCCCCCCGGGAGAGTGTCCGCACCCCCCCAGGGGGGCGCGCCCCACCGGTTGAGAACCACTGCCTTAAGACATTTTTTTAGGTTTTAGCTAAACACTGAGTTCCTCTTTCCTTTCCCATATAAAGTCATAAGAGTGAGGGCACAGATATCTTCATATCATTTTGGAGTTGGAGCTTTGCCCAGAGGAATTGATATAGTGATGAAGGAACTAACTTTGAGTCCTTGCTTTAGGATTCTAGCATCAGATAGTATGGCTGAAAGCATAATGGGTTGGACATTACACTCACCGGCCACTTTATTAGGTACACCTGTCCAACTGCTCGTTAACGCAAATTTCTAATCAGCCAATCACATGGCAGCAACTCAATGCATTTAGGCATGTAGACATGGTCAGGACGATCTGCTGCAGTTCAAACCGAGCATCAGAATGGGGAAGAAAGGTGATTTAAGTGACTTTGAACGTGGCATGGTTGTTGGTGCCAGACGGGCTGGTCTGAGTATTTCAGAGACTGCTGATCTACTGGGATTTTCACGCACAACCATCTCTAGGGTTTACAGAGAATGGTCCGAAAAAGAGAAAATATCCAGTGAGCGGCAGTTCTGTGGGCGCAAATGCCTTGTTGATGCTAGAGGTCAGAGGAGAATGGCCAGACTGGTTCGAGCTGATATAAAGGCAACTGTAACTCAAATAACCACTCGTTACAACAGAGGTATGCAGAAGAGCATCTCTGAACGCACAACACGTCGAACCTTGAGGCGGATGGGCTACAGCAGCAGAAGACCACACCGGGTGCCACTCCTGTCAGCTAAGAACAGGAAACTGAGGCTACAATTCGCACAGGCTCACCAAAATTGGACAATCGAAGATTGGAAAAACGTTGCCTGGTCTGATGAGTCTCGATTTCTGCTGCGACTTTCGGATGGTAGGGTCAGAATTTGGCGTCAACAACATGAAAGCATGGATCCATCCTGCCTTGTATCAACGGTTCAGGCTGGTGGTGGTGGTGTAATGGTGTGGGGGATATTTTCCTGGCACACTTTGGGCTTATTAGTACCAATTGAGCATTGTGTCAAAGCCACAGACTACCTGAGTATTGTTGCTGACCATGTCCATCCCTTTATGACCACAGTGTACCCATCTTCTGATGGCTACTTCCAGCAGGATAACGCGCCATGTCATAAAGCGCGAATCATCTCAGACTGGTTTCTTGAACATGACAATGAGTTCACTGTACTCAAATGGCCTCCACAGTCACCAGATCTCAATCCAATAGAGCACCTTTGGGATGTGGTGGAACGGGAGATTCGCATCATGGATGTGCAGCCGACAAATCTGCAGCAACTGCGTGATGCTATCATGTCAATATGGACCAAACTCTCTGAGGAATGTTTCCAGTACCTTGTTGAATCTGTGCCACGAAGGATTAAGGCAGTTCTGAAGGCAAAAGGGGGTCCAACCCGGTACTAGCAAGGTGTACCTAATAAAGTGGCCGGTGAGTGTATATGTATACAGTATATTCATATAGGAGGCTGCCTCAGTTATTTATGTTGCGTAAGCTGTGTTTTTGATGGAATTGGCATTTTTGTGTTGGATCGCACCACTGCACATTGGGAAACTTTTCAGTGGATTGCACACCATTTGCTAGTCCATGTGTTTTAAAGATCAGCAGTTGGATCTCAGATCTATTTGTGTTGGTTAATGTTGTACGTGTTGGTTTGTAATTCTGGTAGTCGTACAAATGGAAGGTGTATGCCAATTTGAATAACTTGGCATTTAAAAGTTAATATTTGAATGTAGCAGGAAGGCTCTTGAGTGTGTTAGGAGCTGATGGTGTCTTTTTCTCAAGGTCATATTTGATGACTGTTAAGGGCAATAGAATTATCCCTAGCAGTCATTTTGATCGGTAACTGTAGAGCCCTCTCCTTGCCTTTCCTGTTTGTGTTCAATAAAATTAAACTAATATATGCCCTTGGATTTCTCCCGTCCACTCCTGAATCACTTGACACTTGGTGCTCCTCCCATCCTTCACAAACCAACTCCAACCCCAGGCAGGGCTTGTAAATGGTACAGACGTGGTTACGTTTGAGGTATGTGCTGCATGGGGAAGCTGAAGTTGGGGGGGCTTTTTAACAAGCTAGAACCCGGTGTTAATAGACTGGTGAATTCCTCTGCTAACCACAAATCCTGCCAGGCCTGTAATCTAGTTGTATTGGAAGGATGGGAGGGGTGTCAAATATCTGTGGTCAAATTAAGGTAGATTGTGGACTAAGGACAGAAGGATGGAAACCACTGCATTTTGTTTTTAGAGTGCCATTATATTTGACGGGAGAGGACATTAAAAGAGATGGAGATTTAATCTCTTTAAAGATGGAAAGGTCTGCTTGCCACCCAATTTTATTCTGCTTTGCACTCTGGCAAAAACTAACAATTGATTATCTCTCTCACATTGCATTCTGTCATTCTCAAATAAAAAAGAGAACAAGTAACAACTAGCTAGCCTTCTTGAGGCATCTCCCTGTAGATGAGCTCTTTCCAGGACAGAAGGTATGAAAGGCTTGCATAACCCTGTTTTCCCTTATCTTAATCTCCATTTGTATCATTCTCTTCCTCTGTCACTTCCTCCCGCTGCTCCCTCACCACTGTTTTTTTGTTCTGGGTGCAGTGCTGATTTTCAGCAGCAGTAAAACAACAGCCACTCCATATTCCACATGAACCTCTTCACATCAAATCGCATGAGTGCCTCTCTTGCAGTTTGGATTTGGATGTCGTTTTTGGATCTATATATATATATATACACTCACCGGCCACTTTATTAGGTACACCTTGCTAGTACCGGGTTGGACCCCCTTTTGCCTTCAGAACTGCCTTAATCCTTCGTGGCACAGATTCAACAAGGTACTGGAAACATTCCTCAGAGAGTTTGGTCCATATTGACATGATAGCATCACGCAGTTGCTGCAGATTTGTCGGCTGCACATCCATGATGCGAATCTCCCGTTCCACCACATCCCAAAGGTGCTCTATTGGATTGAGATCTGGTGACTGTGGAGGCCATTTGAGTACAGTGAACTCATTGTCATGTTCAAGAAACCAGTCTGAGATGATTCGCGCTTTATGACATGGCGCGTTATCCTGCTGGAAGTAGCCATCAGAAGATGGGTACACTGTGGTCATAAAGGGATGGACATGGTCAGCAACAATACTCAGGTAGTCTGTGGCTTTGACACGATGCTCAATTGGTACTAATAAGCCCAAAGTGTGCCAGGAAAATATCCCCCACACCATTACACCACCACCACCAGCCTGAACCGTTGATACAAGGCAGGATGGATCCATGCTTTCATGTTGTTGACGCCAAATTCTGACCCTGCCATCCGAATGTCGCAGCAGAAATCGAGACTCATCAGACCAGGCAACGTTTTTCCAATCTTCGATTGTCCAATTTTGGTGAGCCTGTGCGAATTGTAGCCTCAGTTTCCTGTTCTTAGCTGACAGGAGTGGCACCCGGTGTGGTCTTCTGCTGCTGTAGCCCATCCGCCTCAAGGTTCGACGTGTTGTGCGTTCAGAGATGCTCTTCTGCATACCTCTGTTGTAACGAGTGGTTATTTGAGTTACAGTTGCCTTTCTATCAGCTCGAACCAGTCTGGCCATTCTCCTCTGACCTCTAGCATCAACAAGGCATTTGTGCCCACAGAACTGCCGCTCACTGGATATTTTCTCTTTTTCGGACCATTCTCTGTAAACCCTAGAGATGGTTGTGCGTGAAAATCCCAGTAGATCAGCAGTCTCTGAAATACTCAGACCAGCCCGTCTGGCACCAACAACCATGCCACGTTCAAAGTCACTTAAATCACCTTTCTTCCCCATTCTGATGCTCGGTTTGAACTGCAGCAGATCGTCCTGACCATGTCTACATGCCTAAATGCATTGAGTTGCTGCCATGTGATTGGCTGATTAGAAATTTGCGTTAACGAGCAGTTGGACAGGTGTACCTAATAAAGTGGCCGGTGAGTGTATATATATATATATATATATATTAGTGGTGGGCCGTTATCGGCGTTAACGCGCTGCGATAACGCGAGACTATTATCGCGCGATAAAAAAATTATCGCCGTTAATCTATTGTCAAAGTTGGGTTGGGAGCTGGGTCTATACCGGATTTCCACCAAGGAAGGTAAGCGCCGCGGAACGGCTGCGCTGCGGAACGGCTGCATCCTCTGCCCGGCGACCCCCCCCCCCCCCCCCCCCCAACACGTTCTCATCCCAACTCGTAATATACCGACGATTTGTCACGCCCCTAGACGTCTGATACTGACGCAAAAGGTACCCTCCCGCGTCTGTGTGAAACGATCTGGGGGTTCTCATAAACCCGTTCACGTTGGTAAGAGACGAGCAGAGTCTACAGCGTCCGCTCGTAGAGCAGAGTCTACAGCGTCCGCAGTCTACTGTGAAACAATTCACTCCAAAAAGGGTTAGGGTTAGGGTTAGCGTAATCTATCACCGTGACCGGGTTATTATTGGAGTGAATGGACGCTGTAGACTCTACTCGTCTCTTACCACCGCAAACGGGTTTATGAGAACCCAGATCGTTTCACACAGACGCGGGAGGGTACCTTTTGCGTCAAGGTCAGACGTCTAGGGGCGTGACAAATCGTCGGTATATTACGAGTTGGGATGAGAACGGGCTGCCCCCTCCCGTCGGTCGTAGGTCTGGGCAGTGGCGCCTTAATGCACGGGCTTACCTGGGCTTCAGCCCGGGGCCTCGGCCAATCAGGGGCCTCTTAATGACTTAATGACTACAGACTTATTTGTAGTCATTATTTAGGTAGCACACGCATATTATGAATGCCTTCGACAGAATTCAAATGAGCCATTTTAATCTAGATTAATTCCAAGATTACAGTTAGATTCATCTAGATTAAATAAATTATATATATATATATATATATATATATATATATATATATATATATATATATATACACTCACCGGCCACTTTATTAGGTACACCTTGCTAGTACCGGGTTGGACCCCCTTTTGCCTTCAGAACTGCCTTAATCCTTCGTGGCACAGATTCAACAAGGTACTGGAAACATTCCTCAGAGAGTTTGGTCCATATTGACATGATAGCATCACGCAGTTGCTGCAGATTTGTCGGCTGCACATCCATGATGCGAATCTCCCGTTCCACCACATCCCAAAGGTGCTCTATTGGATTGAGATCTGGTGACTGTGGAGGCCATTTGAGTACAGCGAACTCATTGTCATGTTCAAGAAACCAGTCTGAGATGATTCGCGCTTTATGACATGGCGCGTTATCCTGCTGGAAGTAGCCATCAGAAGATGGGTACACTGTGGTCATAAAGGGATGGACATGGTCAGCAACAATACTCAGGTAGTCTGTGGCTTTGACACGATGCTCAATTGGTACTAATAAGCCCAAAGTGTGCCAGGAAAATATCCCCCACACCATTACACCACCACCACCAGCCTGAACCGTTGATACAAGGCAGGATGGATCCATGCTTTCATGTTGTTGACGCCAAATTCTGACCCTACCATCCGAATGTCGCAGCAGAAATCGAGACTCATCAGACCAGGCAACGTTTTTCCAATCTTGAATTGTCCAATTTTGGTCAGCCTGTGCGAATTGTAGCCTCAGTTTCCTGTTCTTAGCTGACAGGAGTGGCACCCGGTGTGGTCTTCTGCTGCTGTAGCCCATCCGCCTCAAGGTTCGACGTGTTGTGCGTTCAGAGATGCTCTTCTGCATACCTCTGTTGTAACGAGTGGTTATTTGAGTTACAGTTGCCTTTCTATCAGCTCGAACCAGTCTGGCCATTCTCCTCTGACCTCTAGCATCAACAAGGCATTTGCGCCCACAGAACTGCCGCTCACTGGATATTTTCTCTTTTTCGGACCATTCTCTGTAAACCCTAGAGATGGTTGTGCGTGAAAATCCCAGTAGATCAGCAGTCTCTGAAATACTCAGACCAGCCCGTCTGGCACCAACAACCATGCCACGTTCAAAGTCACTTAAATCACCTTTCTTCCCCATTCTGATGCTCGGTTTGAACTGCAGCAGATCGTCCTGACCATGTCTACATGCCTAAATGCATTGAGTTGCTGCCATGTGATTGGCTGATTAGAAATTTGCGTTAACGAGCAGTTGGACAGGTGTACCTAATAAAGTGGCCGGTGAGTGTATATATATATATATATATATATATACTGGATAATGAACTGGAATTAATCCTAGCCTTCAGCAGCCATATTTCCCAAGCAGCCATAAAACCTTCATATAAGGTTATTTCAGACACCTCTGTTTAATTCTTAACTTGGCTGTATACATTTTTTTTTTGCAGTAATTGCCAAATGAGGTGCACAAATGTTGCTGAGTCAGCAGTCCTCCAGTAGACTTATTTTCTTTCCTTCTCAAATGAGGTCAGTTTACGTAGGCAAAATCATGATCTTGATTTCGGTTTGCCTGGCGGAGGAGCACACAGCAAACATTGTGCAGGAAGTCTGACAGGTTTCTTGCTTCATGCTTATGACTATTATTTGCACACCAAACACATTCTATTATTCCACGTTGGTGAGGAACTACTGCACCATCGAGCTTTCAAGTGTTTGGCATTTTCTGAAGTTTTAATTTGTATCATTGCAGAACAGAGCATGCAACATGAGTGAAAAACAATGGATAATATAGAATACATATTGAGGAAGGATCACTCTTTTGGTGGTGATGGTGACACTGTCCCCCTACAGCTGTGGTATCACAAGCACGACCATGCTTGGCAGATGCCAGGTAGGATTATTGTTGTTATTGTCTAGCAATGGTGCAAATTGCTTGTGCAGATCAACGTGTAAAGGCGAACTCGGATGAAAGATTTCTGTAGAAGAGAATAGAAAATGTTTCTCTGGAGAGCGGCCATTGCTGAGAACCATATGCTTGAGGATCATCAAGGTGCATTCATGCAGGGCAGGCCCGATGAGGGGCCGCCAGAGTGATGCATGGGCTTCTGTGACAGCAAAAGAGCTAGGGGTATGGTAGCCCATTTATTAATTAGTCTATTGTCTTGAGGGAGCTACAGTTACCTGCACGCACACTAAAGCAGATGGACATATTGCTTGGATGCGCTTGGCCATCAATTACATACAAATGCTTTTCGAGACGCACAAACTAAAAGTTATGAGAGGTTAGAGAAAAATTAGAAAAATAAATGACACAAAACAAAATGAATAAACATGGCTTTTTAACCTTGTTTCTGGTCTTAAACAGAGACATGCTTTTGTATTTTGAGTAGATGTCTAGACATGCACTCAGAGTCGGATAGACATTTTAGATGTTGGTGAAACATGAAGGTTGACTCGTAGAGCTGCAGAAGAAAAAGAGACAGTCAAAACAGATTTCGGGCCACAGGCACACACAGTAGTCTAGTGTAAAGAGTTTACACTAGATAGTACAGATTTTGAAATATAAATCCACCTGTGTTTATTTCTGTCTTTTTAATAAGCTCATAAGTCTATGTCTAACAAACATGTTCATACGGCGATATTTTCAAATATTGCGATACTCTATATATTTGCATATTGCAAAAACACTAATTGAGTTTTGAGGGGGAAACCTTTTCACAAAAGGTGTTTGTTTACTTTGAGGAGTGCAGTTTAGTTGGTGTTATGTAACAGTTGCCTATGTAATTACACACACACACACACTGTTTTTACATCCATCTCTACTGATTGTCTCCTTGAAAATGAGATGCATGCTGTTATGGGGGTAATAGAAATACATTTTAAAGCCCCAGATGGCTCATTAAATAGGCCAGCTACCATTACTTTGATGAAAACTCAGTCTAGTCTCTGCATTATACAAAAAATAAAATAACAGAACAAAAGCATCAAAAAGCCATAATGGATATCTGGAGACCACCATGTTGGCAGATACAATGACGACAGCTTCTCAAGATGCACAAAACACTTCAGACTATTCTGCCATTAGAAATTGTAAGGGCAGCTGAGTGAGGTTGGCTCCAAGTATCTGTTTTTCTCCTATCGATGCTGTAATAAACGATGACAGAGAGACCTGCTGGAGTAGGACTGACCAGGCTGTCAGAAACACGGAGCACATACTTTAGATGGATGATGAATCTCATTTATCTGCGTATTTCAACTACCTTAGGAACCCTATTGGCTGGACTTTTACGGGTCTAGCCATTCTAGAGAGATTCCTGGTGTCTGTTTTAGTTGGTGTCATTCTTTGATGAAACCATCTGTTGTTAAAGGTTACTTTTGTGTTCGTATTGCACTGGAACAATGAGAACTGAAGAGGATTTTGTTTGGTTAATAATGAGACACACACAGCCAGCATGTTGGCAACAGACTGCATTTGCTTTACTCAATACACAGAACGTGTGCAGTCTGCCACACTATGCTGTTAAATGACGTTTCAAAGGAAACCATCGCAAGACATTAACCACTTAGCATTATAAAAACATGTCCGCCCGCTGTAGTATGAATTAACACATTGGTTTGATTTGAAATGTGTCTGCAGGCTGCAGCAGAATTGGCAGGGCGATCTTAATATTGGGGAGAAAGGATGGAGATGAGAAGAGAATTTCTGTTCACCTCACCTTTCTTCTTACTGCCAGCACTGTGGTGATTTGTTGTGATGGAAGGACGTGACTGGAATAGCTAGGGACACGTCTCTCTCCAAGGAACAGTGAGAGTCCATTTTGTACCAGCCACAGTCAGGAAGAGAACGGATACACCTTTGTACGTGCTGATACAATTGCATGCATATACATCACCGTGTATTCGCGTTTAGTGGGCATTTGAACGTGTTTGCTCAGCAATACCAATTTTTTCTTTCCGTGGTTAAAGAGCCTAGATACATTCACCCATTTCCCCCAGGGGAGATTCACAGGCTTTATTCCATCAGTTTTGAGCTAATATTGACTTGGGTACGGTATACAGTGTATGAATAGGCAGAAGGGTACACATTTCATCATAACCGACGGACTACTTTCTAACAGAGTACTTTCTAATGGGAACAATGGAAAATCACAAACATTCCTAAGTCATTTGGACTTGTTCATGTGACTGTGCCAGTGTAGTCCCAACATGACTACATGTGAGCCCAACGTCCAGGGTCTGCGACCGCCAGCTGTTGTCACAGCCGTCACAGCGGGGCGCGGTGGGGGTGGAGGAAAGCAAAGATAGTGATGAAAAGAGGGAGTTAATGAGACATGAGAAGATGTATGGAAAGAGCTGAAACGATGCTGGTACACAGATGGCTGCGTGCCCACCATCATTGCGTTCCAAAACATCTTTTGTTGGTTGCCACGCCAACTGTCCCCACTCTACTATATGGTCTCTGGCTCTGACCCAGTTCTGTTGTTGCGGCTATGCTGTCGATGCTGCTAGCTTAAGAATCCGTGTTTACAAAGTGTGCATGCACCGAATAACACACCAAATGGGTGTTGTGAGGACATGCGTGCACGCGCATGTGAGCGTGTGCGCAACCTTTGGGCTCTTGGCCTCAAATAGTGCAGCCACCTGAAAGGCTAATTCTGGCACTTAGGCTCAGACCAATTGACAGCATGTCGTTTGTATACACACAGACACGCTGGCATTAATACACTCAAGTTGACCTCCACTTAGTTGATGTAAGCCAGTTGGGTGTTTGTAGCCTAGCTGCACTGTTCAGTCAAAGCTGCAGTCTATGCATGGATGCCCATCCTCTGCCCAACCAAGTTTATTTTGAAATTCTCATGAGGCTCATCAGACAACTTGATAAGGTTATGAGATAAACTTTAACTCGCATGACCAAACCAGCAAGCAACACTGACTGTGGACAACATCACTAGGGTGATGTTGAGATGGTGTCATCCTTTGACGGCTTCATCCTTTGAGTACTGCTCATCTTCCCTTACGTCACCAGCTTTCTTTCATATTGGTAAAATGCATTGCTTAGACAGTCTTAACAGGCTTAGCCCGATTCACTACACACACACACACACATACAGGCGCACATGCACATGCCATTCACATGCCGCGTGCGCACCAGGCCTGTTTGTGATGTGTTGCGGAGTCACCATGAGTCACAATGGTTTGTTTGACAGCCTCTCTCTGGGGTGTCTCCTACCTCTCTCTGGGGTGTCTCCTACCTCTCTTAGGGGTGTCTCCTACCTCTCTTAGGGGTGTCTCCTACCTCTCTCTGGGTGTCTCCTAACTCTCTCTGGGGTGTCTCCTACTTCTCTGGGGTGTCTCCTACCTCTCTCAGGCAAGTCTCCTACCTCTTTCTGGAGTGTCTCTTACCTCTTTCTGGGGTGTCTCCTACCCTCTCTGCGGTATCTCCTACCCCTCTCTGGGGTGTCTCCTACCTCTCTCTGGGGTGTCTCCTACCTCTATGGGGTGTCTCCTACCGCTCTCAGGTGTGTCCTACTTCTCTATGGGGTGTCTTCTACACCTGTGGAGTGTCTCCTACCTCTCTCAGGGGTGTCTCCTACTTCTCTCTGGGGTGCCTCCTAACTCTCTGGGGTGTCTCCTACCTGTCTCTGGGGTGTCTCCTACCTCACCATTGACATTCATAAAGCCATCATACATATGTTTGAGCAAAATATGTCAGCATTCGGTTCTGTGACCGTATCTGTTTTCACCATTGGAATTTGTATAGGGAAACCTGTACTCGGGCTGTAGCAGAAGCCTTTTAAGACAAATTGCTGCTTTTGTTTCGCTCATTAGCTGTTCTTGGTGGGAAATGACATCCGTCCCCACCATTAAGCCTTTGCGGTTGTGGGCCGTTCCCATTTTAAGTTATATGTATCAATGACTCCAAGGCAGGTTTGTCTTAAGCTCTCTACTTAGTATGCACAACAACACACGCCGTCTATTCACTGTGTCGAGTGTTCTGGTCTGTTACGGCTGGCAGAATAAAATGTGTGTGTGTGTGTGTGTGTGTGTGTGTGTGTGTGTGTTAAAGTGCCACTCCACCAGGGACCCCCTCCCCCCCCTCTCAGAGCCTCTTGTAAAACAGCATCTGGTGCCCCTGGCCCAAATGTGAGCCCAGGATAAACGGTGCCTGGTTGAGTTGCAGGCCCCTGCTTGTGTGTGTTGTATAATGTGCAACTCCATCTCTTAGATTTGCTCCTATTCCTGAAACTCACAAACATCTCTTTTGTACCTAAAGTAGATTGCGTTGCAATAATGAAACCATTAGGTAGTACATTTAACAACGTCAACTAAGTAGTAGTAAAAAGTAGAATAAGAATAAGGTAGAATAATGCAGAACAACAATGGTTATAGATTAGATACACACATACATATACATACACACACACACACACACACACACACACACACACACACACACACACACACACACACACACACACACACACACACATTCATGCCATCTCCCATGATGACAATCACTACACTGCACCCAGAGGCACATTGACCTCTCTAACCATAGCATTATCTCTCACGTGACTTCTATATAGTGTTGGCTTCAACTTCTGCCTGCAGCTCCCATAGTGGTGCTTATGTAGTCTTTTCTAATAATAGTGAACTGTTTTCAGTCATTGATGTTTAGGTTGTTTTGAGTAGCATTCTGTGGGCTTTTTTGAAGAGTTGGCATTACGCCTTTGATGCACTTCTCTATGCTATGCCAAGCTTATTTATTTATTTCAGCAATTGTATTATGAGTGTATTTTGATTTACGTGTGCTTAGAAAAGTGTTAATTATTCTATCTACTGTTTGTGTGGTTTTGGGCAGGGCATCTCAAGATGTAGGATGTCTTGGTTCTCACAGCAATTAAAAAAAACAACCTATCTATGTTTTACTTGGTTGTCCTATAGGCAAAGCTGGGTTTTCACGCCGTTGTACTGTGGCGTTGCAGGAGGTGGTGATGGTCTGTGGCCCTGTGTTTAGCTCCAGATTCTGTATATTAGCTCCAGATCCTGTGTTTAGCTCCAGATCCAGTGTGTTAGCTCCAGATCCTGTGTGTTAGCTCCAGATCCAGTGTTTAGCTCCACATCCTGTGTTTAGCTCCAGATCCTGTGGCTTTCCCTGCAATTACATTACTGTCATCACAAGACGCCACTAACCACGTTAGCACTTCCTCTGGGATTCCTCCCAACGGAAGACATCTGTATCTGCTTTTTGTACATTGTGCTGGTAGTTTTGTGTTGGATGAAAATACAGCAACATTTGAGTATGTATTTGTATGCTGTTGCTTTAAATCACTAGATATGAAGCCTTGAGTGTTTTTTGAAAACTCGAAAAACAGAAGTTGTGAAGTAGGCCTTAGCATATGGGTGGAGGGAATGTGCGTTGCTGGATCAATGAATGTATTTCAGGATGAGGCCCCCATGTCTTATTACGGATCAATGCACCATTTGGCCGTGCCGATGCACAACTCGAGTGGAGACATTGAGGCAAAAAAACAAAAAACATCATAAATATCATAAAAATAAAGAAAACATGCTCTCGATCTCAACCCCTCTCTCTCGCCCCCCCCCCCCCCCCCCCACCACCTCCTAAAACATGGCTGGTATTTCTTATTCATGAGCAGAGGGGCTGGTGTTGAGTTTAGCTTGGCAGCATCAGGTTGCTGCTCTGTGGCTGTATGTCAGTGTTTCATAGAGTGAAGGATCAGACCAAGTGCGCTTTCATTTTGAGTAAGAATGTTTGCCAAGTGGATTTAAGGATCACTTTATTTGTATTTACCATGTTGTCTGTCATGTTCATGGTGTAGGCACAAATTGATTAAAGGGTTTGAAGGTGTGTGAAGGAAGTGAATAGCAGTATTAGTTTTTTATTTACTACTATTAGTGCTTTTCAACGTTTTTTTATAGCAGTGAGCCAGCCAGCCAGCCAGCCAGCCAGCCAGCCAGCCAGCCAGCGCACACACACACACACACACACACACACACACACACACACACACACACACACACACACACACACACACACACACACACACACACTTACGCATTACTGACTGTCTCTGGCTCTACCAAGGCTATCTAATGCGCCTTATTAAATGGCTGCCTCTTGCTTATTGGTTTTTCAAGGGTGCAAAGGTTATTTCTGTATTTTGACAGTTCTCTGATTGTCTGATTATTAAAAAGCCAAGTCTGGACAATATCGAATACTTTGATCCAAGGTTGTCCATGAACAGATTTAACTCTGTCATGAAGTCAGTTTGCCTTCACGATGCATGTAGTCACTCAATAATACACACAAAAACACCACCTTTAATCCGCTGACCGATCCTTGATCCCTGATCCTTCCCACATTTACACACACACACAAGATCTATACTTGCCACATACACCCTCACATACACACACTTAATCCCACCTCTCTCCTTTGTTTGCTCCTCAGGATTAAAAAAACGTACCAGGAAGGCCTTCGGGATGCGGAAGAAAGAGAAGGACAACGACTCGACGTGAGTCCCCCATACACCATATTTCACTGGTGCAGGGGGAGGGTGGGGGGGCATGTAGTATGCAGCCGATGTATGTATTCAATGGTAATTTATTTATAGGTGATTTACTATGATCTCTTTGGTCAACCTTTTCAGACGTGATCTCTTTAAGCCGGTGACCTACAAAACATTTCCTTCAGTCTCCATTCTCTGAAATGTTCTTAAAATATTATGGCGGTGGCAACAGATAGAGGTTTTTGTGATTTGTGTCTTAGCTTTCTGTCTGCCAAAGTGTGATATTGGCAGTAGTGGAAGAAGTACTCTTTTCCCACCCTAGTGTTTCCAAGTGGTATTATTTTTGCGCCGTTGTCGCAAAGACAAACTGAATCGTGGTCCGTTTCCTCAAAGCCTAGCAACCACAAACAACACAAGACGTCTGGACGTCTGGTTTTCTTTGTGCCGTAAATGGAGCCTTAATTTTACCCGGAAGATCGTACCCGGTGGCAGACAGAGCTACATAGTGAAATTGAGGGTTATAGGGAAGCTAAGGGAACCAATCTAAATGCCGATGGTTTTGATATTACTCACTTCCATTAAATGTTTTGTGTTTGTTTTTTTTTACACAGGGGGTCCCCAGAAAGAGAGGGGGGTGTAAGTAACTTCAACTCATTATTATCTCCTAAACAGCAATGTATGTCAATGTATGTCTCTATCAGTATGTTTTGCAAGTTGGGTGATTGCAGCATATGGCCCTATAGACTCTGTTAACCAATGTCAAATAATGATCTCAGCTCTATGCCATTTGAATGAAATTCCACTGTGCTTTCCTCTGTTGTGTTCATTCATTTGGCCTGCCAGGAACCCCAAGAGGTTGACTTGGTACTGAACAGTCATTAGAAACCCTTGTAGAATAGACTAATGTCTCTAGTCTAATGTCTAGCAATGTAGCAACAATAGCCATAATAGCCTTTCCTTCCTTTGAACATTTGTGATGTCATTTAAAAATATCCCATGCCACACAATCTTGTGTCATGGGATATTCATGACAAGCAAGTGATGAATGGTAGATAATAGTAGTATTAGTTACATGCAGTAATATATGTAGTAAATCGCAGTAGTAATATTCTGATCACTCATTTGTAACTGCAGTATTTCGACTTTAATACTAACCCAAAATATTGCAGAGGAAAAATACCTCCAAATGAAGTGTGCTGTTGTTTCATTCATCAGTGAGGTTCTGGCTGGCACCTTTACCCAGTGTGAAGCCTAACCACACAAAATAGAAATATTACATTTAAAATCATTCAATCATCCCACCACAACGTCATAGTTCCCTCCAAGCTAACATACTGTTGACTAGACACACACTCAGTGGTTATATAATAGTAGTGGTCAACAAAAACACTGTTTGGTGTGATTTTAATTCTTATCAGTCCCAGAAGAAGACCAACGGTGCTGCCAATGGCTTCTATGGCGAGATCGACTGGGAAAGATATGTAAGTAAAAGTCTATGGCTATTCTTTTATTAGCTTTTACCATGTTGGCACTGACTAATATAACATGTAGATTGGTCTGGGGATACTTTTGTAATTTCTAAATATCAAGATCTCTATATGGTAATAATGCTGGCCTCCAAAAAACAGAACGTAGATATTATTTACCTAGTTCAAGTATGATGATGACATCTCTTTCCTGTCCCACACACTTGCAAGACTTGCATCGGCTCAATAGAACAAAGACACACAAACAAAACAAAGCAAACATTGGCGCCTTCTGAAAAAGTGATGTGATGGGTGTGTGTTGCAGAACTCCCCTGAGGTGGATGACGAGGGCTACAGCATCAGACCTGATGAAGAGGAAGAGGCAGCAGATATCCTCATCACGTTCATCTAGATGTGTTTCATGTGTACTGCAATGCGTGTCGACATCAGGTCACTTGAGCCTAATGTAATGCATACTTCTAATGTGTCCCACGGCCCCGGTCAACTCTGTGTGCTTCAATATAATTCAATTCAACGTGTTGAATATATTCTATGTTAAGGCTAGTCTGAACGACCAGAGGGGCATTTTGACTGTCTTCATGACTATCTGTGAGCTAACGTCAGAGCGTCTATTAACTGAGCCATTGTGCTATAATCAATGTTTATAGCATTCATGCTTTTTTTTCTACGTGGAAAAAGAAAAATCCAAAGCAGAACATGGAGCACCATTTTGGGTCGGTATTAATCGTACACTTTTTTCCCCAGACTTGAACAGTGAGTCACAGGGAAGTGGTAAAAAGTGCCTTTTATTAGCCCTGAATCTAGAGCTCTGCTAGAATCAATACATGGTTATCCCAGACCGCCAGCCAGTATTGAGTGAAAGTGATGCTTTATAGTCCCCTCGCCAACTGTTTGTTATGAGGGTGATGATGGTTAGCTCCCTGGAATTAGCACTTGATGGACTGACTACAGCATTGAGTACTGGACAGGCTTAGATGGACACACACACACAAGTGGTCACACAAAATCGGACATTGGGCTCAGAATCTCATCATTTATATATTTGTGTTATGTGAGAATTTTGCCATAACCACAGCATTAAGCTTAGCAGCATTATAATTTAAAGGGGTGAGAACGGTGTTACATTATTCTTTAGGTAGTGTTGACTTTATTACTCATTATTTTATCCAGTTTGAAAAAGAGAAAAGATGATGGTAATAATAGTGCATTCATTAGCTTTGCTAGCTTGCAATATTTTAACCTAAGACCAAAAAGCAAAAAGCAGAGCGCAGTTTCCAACCAAATTACCATTTTCCGTCCTTAACGTTTACGTTTCCACCCGCCCCCAAAGTCAAGACACATTTCTTCTCCTCCGATGAGTCAGAGGAAGAGGAGGACCAACGCAAGAAGTTCAAGATCAAGATCAAGCCCCTCCCGGCAAACTGCCCCGTGACAGCACCCTCTGTAGACCAACTCAAGGCCTCCATCGGCAACATAGCCTTGTCCCCATCTCCTATGGTGAGTAGCCCCTCCCCCTCCTGCTGCTGCTGTTAGACGGCCTTATGCAGTGTTGACACCAAACGCAAAGCGCGAACGACATGAAATTAGCTAATTTTCTTGAGCAGAAGATTTGTGTTGCAAAAGCCATGCGTAAACACAAATGATCGCGCGGTCAAACTCGCATGAGTAACGTGAGGCGAAAATGCGCTTTGCGTTTGGTGTGAACACGCCATTACAGGAGACCTGCATTTGTGGATGTATTTTTTTTATATGGAATTTATATATGAAACATATGGCATATGTTTTCTATGTGTTGTGTTGATGTTTGTGCATGTACACATGAATTCTGCTACTTTCTATGGTTTATTGTGGAACTTATTAGCTTACAGGTATCAGGCAAATGGTTGGGCAGCTTATGGCTGTAATTTAAGGACAGAATCAGTCGTATTCCGCCGTGCTATCGAAAGTTTTCAAGGGGTAGCACTCGCAATGTGGCCTTGGTTTCAGTTCTAATGTCATGTCATCAGCATGAATTAGGATAGACTGAGTGGTCACTCAGTTGTAGATGGAAAGGATCTGATCAAATGAAATGTCTCTTGAGTTGGATCCCATTGTGAAATTTGAATCCGTTCTCATTGAATGAGTAAGATGAGTCGATGACGCAATCTAGTTAATTTCTGATGACTGTGCTACTTTTGTGGCACTATCTGTGACCTCACTGCAGTTCCACTTAATTCAGCCTAAGGAGACCTCCCACTGCTTGATAAGAAGCAAACGTGCCATCAGGGTTTTTCACATGGATGTGAATAAACACCGAGATTGTAGGAAAGATGCTTTAACTTTAACTCCAGAGAGGCCGGGCAGCTTGAGTGTCAGCCCTGCCCTGAATAATTAACGTTGGAAAGTAGGCATTGTGAGCTGGTGCCGTTCTTTATACGCTGCACACAGTGTCTGTGGTCATTTAAGCTGTGGTCCTTAATAATTTACAGTCTCTGAACCTGCTAACTTGTGATACTGCTGTCAATTAAGAAAAAATATATATATATTATCGCAGTTGACTTTTTAGTCCTGTAGCAGAACTTGTTGTGATAGATATTACAGTTTGGGGTGTGACTAGCATCTACTGCACAGTATTCCCCGTTTTCTTTAACAGCATTGTGTGAATTGCATTCAATTGGGTCAATTCAGTGCCAGTCATTTAGACTGCCAAAGTAGCTATCCTTTCAAAATACTTTGAGCCAAACCTGAAAAACGTTCACGCACATGTTGTAGTTTGTCTTGTTGGGCCTTTGCGGCTTCGCCAAAAAGCGTATTTTTGGCAAAAATAACCCATGGTAAACCCGCAGCCAAAGACTTGTTATTCTTTCCAGAGCCCCTCCTCCAGTTCCACTTTGCCTTTTCTATTGAGCTATCAAGTAGCCCCGTGTGGCTGCACACACAGCTGGACCGCTGTCTGGCACATTGTATGCTTTTCCCAGGTCACCTTGGCTACAGAGCGGTCATAAAGCAGCCTCCTGAGAGCAGTGTCAGGAACCCAGGGTTAATGTCCTCTGGGAAGCACCACAAACAACTGTGTTGCTGTCTCTTGTATTTTGTCTCGTCATGATGTTTGAATGATGATCACTCATTCAAACGTGTATCATTGCAGTGTTATTCATTTTTTTATTCTAGTCATTGGATGACTTAATCTGCGGTGCTGCTGTACACATACAAAACATACATTACGTACACACATGTAATGTATTGCTCCTCAAAGCCTTTGTCGATTACTCTGCATGTATAATTCATGGGTGTAAGCTTTTTTGTTTGTGTGTGTGTGTGTGTGTGTGCGTGCATGTGTGTGTGCGTGCGAGTGCACTATTAACTATTCAACTTTACTGTCACATCATATGCAACATGTATTGCCAAATGCAAGACATAATCTGTTTTCTAATGCATTTTCTTCCCTTATCTCTTTGCTACCTGGAATGATGTTGACCTCTGTAGAGGAGTCCGGTAAGCATTTTCCTTGCATGTTTGTTTGTAGTTATTATAAATCCTTGTATGAGTCTTTGTTTCTCCTACATTTTCTTTGTATGATATATTGCATTCATGTGTTTGCTTGAAATACTCCCACCATACATATCAAACAGGCGTTTATGATGTACATGTGCTACCATTAGTCCTATTAATGACTGATTTGACCATGCTGACCTCACTGCAAGTACAACTTGATGCCCATCATCCTTGTCCTACTTCTCTTACTTTAAGTTTGTACACACATTTGTACAAGTGCATATGTATGTAGATGTGTAGATTTGGGCGTGTTAGGCTACTTCTTTAGTGTTGAGACTCTTAACTTCTGCTTTAAATGACTGTGGGCTACTGAGATTCCAAAATAGGCCCACAAGTTAAAGAGAAGGAATGCAGGGCTTTACAACAAATGAGATTTAGCGCTTTAGTCTCCATACTATGTCTTGTTCATGGGTGTTGTGTTGCTCATTGAAGTTGATATGCTTCCATAGAAAAACTACATGAAATTATATATATATATATATATAATTTTAAAACATAATTAAAACTTAAAATGACCACACAATATTTTCTGTTTTCTATATGGGAATGGATGTTCAGCAGCTTTATTAGCACTGCACTGATTAGTACTGAACTTTCTTTTTGTTTTGTTAACAATCATGCATTGGCATTTCCAGTAAAAATACATCCAATCAGATTAATCCTCACGCCAAGTCCCGCCCCCTTGTTACATCACGGTAATGACACATGGCTGACTGCACAAATGTACAGAGTACACAAAAGTACAGAAGTAAGGAATGGATGGATGATGTAAGAGAGAGGTGGTGTGGGATGAAGTTGAGAATCAGCAGACCATTAAAGGAAGATATGAAACAGGAAAAGGAAACATAATAATATAGTTTAAAATAAAGACCAAATTATTATTGGACAAATAACTAATGACATGCATATAACAGTGACACGCATATCCACTCCCACATCCTCTGTGCTGTACGCTGACTACTCATGTAGATCTAATTCACCCAGCTTTAGCCATAAACCACAAACTATTACCACAATGTTAAACTTCTTGTCATGCATCCCTAATTCTGAGTAAATGTAAGTAAAATAGCCTGCAAATGTTCAAGCAGGTGAGCATCTTCAAAGTTCTCCAGATCTTAGGGGAACAAGCAGGAGAAGTCCTATTCTCTATATAGACAAACATCTCTAGTCTCATGTCTAGTCTGCATGGTGTCGGAAATTTGTAATCCTGCAAGTGAGTCAGTTGTTGGAGGACAACAACAGCAGGATTAGGGTTAAAGCAAAAACGTGCTAATTAGGGCTATTAGAGTTCTAATCTTTTTCATATAAAGTATGAACTACACTATCTGCACCCACAAACCCTCCAGCACCAGTCTCGCCAAGCCTCGACTGCAGAGGTCCTCTCCTTGTTCCTCCTTCTCTGCTATCACCAGAAGCAGACAATGTGTCCTTTGGCTGATTTGTCACTCTCTGACCAGGTATCTCTTCTCTCTTCCTTTTTGCTGGTCACAGAGACGTAGCCCGGTAAGTGTCCATTTTCTCTTGTTCTCTTCTCCAGGGGGGTGAATTTGTCACTTGTTTTTCCCAACCTTTTTGTTCTTTGCTTTCTATCTTGTCCGTGAGGCGGGTTCAGTTGTTCTTGGTGATGGGTCACTCATACACACTGAAGGATACGTAGGAAGCATTCTGCACACATGAGATCTTGGTGTTAATTACAAATTGTTTTTGCATTTTATTGCGTCTTCTGACATCATCAAGCAATATAATGTATGCCCGAGTCATTATTATTGTTCTAATCCTAGTAGGCCTCATGCTGGCCACCTAATTGGTGTTTTGAACAATAAAGACACCCTTTTGACAGCTGGACGCTTCCGATGTGCTTCCTATCGTCACTCCTCCGCGTGACTCTCTCCCTCTTCTTTTTGTCAAGGCCGCTACGTATTTGCACTATTTCTCTACATGTTTCTGGTCGCGTGGACAGCTTGCTTCTCACACATGGCACTTACACAGAGTGGTTGATGTCACCTCCTGGTGCACAGTTTCCTCACTAACTACACAAGCCTCTTTCTCATCTTGTCCAGCTGTGTGGCATCTTCTCTCTCTCTCTCTCTCTCTCTCTCTCTCTCCTATTTCTATGACAAGACTTGATGCTTTAAAAGAATATCACTTGTGACATCTGCCCACGACCCAATCACTCTTCTTCTTCTTCTCCTTCTCCTGCCTGCTCTGCTCAGATCACACATCACATATGGCCCTATACGCAATCGTTGCTGAGCTTGTGTTGTGTGTTGTGGTCATTGGGTTTTGTTGTCCATGTCAAATTGTTAAAATGTACAGTGAAGGAGCTCCGTCAAAGCTCCTTTGCTGTTTCCAAAAATGCAACAGAATGTTCCTGTGTGCGCTGCAGTCATGCCTCCCTGTGGAACTGGTTGCCAAGTAGGAAGTTCCTTTTGTCTCATCTGATTAAGTCATCCTGAGGCGAGAGCTCATCTCCTGACCTCGGTGGCTGGACAAAGTGCAGCTTTGTGCTGTTGAAACACACTCGACTTTCCTATTCATTATGCTTAGCTTTTTTTGTTTTTTCGAACTCGGCATTGTAGCTCAGGAGGTATCACGGCACTCTTATTACATTTCTCAACTTTGAAAGACTTGTTGATTAATTATTTGGCTATTTTTTTTCCCTCATTGCAGGGTGTGTTGAAAAGGAACACCTCAAGTAAGTGTCCATGCAGAGGTTGTCCTGTACTCATCACTACTGTCATTAACAATAGCAATTGTGTGTGTGTGTGTCTGTGTCTGTGTATGATGCGGGTGACATTCAGCAATCTAAACCGTTGTGTTTCCAGGTGAGGAGATCGCGAGGCCGAGACGTCCCGTACCCATTGTGCCTGCTGTGGCCCCCACGCCAGTTCCTGCCCCACAGCCCCCAAGGTAACCATCATCAGGCTGGTATTCTAATTAAACTGTTTGAAATTAAACTCACATTGAAATATTTATTTTACCTGGACACAAGGTTGCTACCAGGGTCCAAAATTAACCTTTAGAATTTTGACTCTTTACCTGCCAGAGTGGAAAAAATCTGTCATTGGGTGGTGGCAAAGTTTTACTGTGCAACGTATGCACATTCTTGACAACTTGCAATTCGAATTGATTTAGCATGTTAAATTAACAGGTTGGGTTTTGGATATGGTACTTTATGTTAGCTGACTCTTTTATATCATGGCACATGCCTGTTTGAGTTGGAACTAAGATGGACTCCTCATGTTTTCCCCCAGCAGCCAGCAGACACCAGTCCTAGAAGACGCCACAGCACTATTCGGGCCTCCACTGGAAACGGCCTTCGGGGAACAGAAAACTGAAGGTGAGTCTTTACATTTGTGTTCTGTTTGCTTCCATGTGTGTGTTCACGTGATGTTTTTCATGTGAGTTTTAACTATGGATATTTGAACCAGTTTGGACAGTTATTGCCGGCAGTGTAGCAAGACAATGGAAAAGTGCAGTTTCTTAATGCAAAATGATACGTCTCTCATGTCTCTCTTTCCTTCCTTCTTTTTAAGGAAAAGTGTGCCTCACTCTTTTTGAGTGAGGCACACTTGGCAACTACCTCTACATCTTTAGTTATGCTTAAGTTAAGATAAGAGCTTTGGTTTGTATAAATAAAGGAAAAAATCTCACAAGGTTTCTCAAAACATTTTCTCTAGTGGTCTTTTTAACCACATAAATGTGTTTTCTACTCTGTGGATTCTGCCCTTAGTCATGCTCTAAATCCAACAGGATTTAGCCAGGCAGGCTTGTCGAGAGCTATTGCCTGTTATGTAACCACCTTCTGAAGTATGAGTAATGTGAACACAGCTCACACTCTTCTTTTTATACTTTAATTCAGAGAGAAGAAAACGTTTTTTTTATGGCTTGAGTTCCATGATTGGTGCTTGTTAAAAGGTCTGTCTATAGCTAATATTCATCGAAGCTTATGATATCCATATTGGAGTTGGTATAGTCAGCAATTGGAAAATATGAGAAAATTGTGACTATTGTCATCCACCGTAGGCATGTTAAATTTCATTACTGACTGTCTGTGGATCTGGACCAAAAGTCCCCAGTAACATCTCCCAAAATGACAACATCTGCAAATGAAACCAATGAACAGTACGCTGGTAACCTAACCACTAACATGGCCTGTGTCCCTCTGGCCCACTGAATGTAGTGGTTCTGTTTGAGTCAGATGTGTGGGGGGCTCCTCTGTCAGAACCGCAATCCTCTTTGACGAGGCCCTTCCCCACAGGAAGTAAGTTTTGCTACATCCCCTGCCCCCCTTGCATTGTCACCACTCCCCTCAGAGTGACTGCACGAAACCATCAGCTCACCCCTTTTCTTTTACCTTCACAGTTGACTTTTCACCCATTTCATGAGCCATGAGAATAATGGTTTGTACTGTGTCATCGCTAATTTTTCATTTCAGGACATTCAGTAACTGGACTCTTACCCTTGGCCTCCCCACACCATCCCCCTTGCATTTGGCATGGTTGTAACAAACTGTGTTGCATGGTTTCTTTAACGCTACAAATGAAAAGACTTGTGTTTTTAACTATAGATTAAATATTCAAAACATTTTGATGATTATTAATGTATGTTATGATCTTGGTTAATCCAACACGTCGTACCAGGCTTCTAATACACAAGCCTGTGGTATTTTCTTTAATCAAACATTCATTTTAGTGACATTTGTGCGAAGAAATGTGAAAGTGTTAAAATGAGGACCAGTGCAAGTAGCTGCACGGAAGCTGTGTGACACTATGGACAGGTGCTGAGATGGACCAGCTAACAATAACAATGCCCCACTGTATCCTTGCAGCACCACCCCCCCTTCCCCCAAAGAACGTCCCAACTTCCCCGCCTACGACTGGACCTCCCCCACCGTTCGGTACAGGTAAGAGACTGTCTTATCTCCAGGACCTCTTCCTCACACCGCTTCTTTTGACATCACATCTTATCCAATCTGACATTGCTGATTCTCAGTCTCTGCGTCCTAAAGGCCGCAGTATACTCGCCGTTCCCAAGCTGTCGCGCGCCATTGTGACGTCAAAATGACGTAGATCTCGCCGGCGCGACAGGATTTTGGCCCGTTCGCGCCGTGTCGCGCACCTCTCTTTTTTTTTCAGCGGCGCGCGACAAAGCGGAAACAAACACGGACGAGTTCGAAGGCACATTTTAATGCGCCTTATTGCTAAGGCTTCTTTCTTTATATGTTCTATTTTATTGTGTGGTGTAGGCCTATATTCTTTCGCTAATAAACCGTGGTTTTACGTAAGTGCTGTCTACTGTTGTTGTGGTCAAAGACGAGTGGAATTACGTGGCTGAAAAACTATCTCAAAGCGGCATTAAGTTATAAAATAAAAGTATATAAGATAATCACCAAGTTATTAAGATGGATGCTTACAAACACTATTCATATGAGAACTGCTGCCATACACTGGAATGTGGATGGCTGACCAGGTGTGGCAGTGATGTAGAATAATAGCAATGTAAAGTAATAGACATATTGCTGTATAGTGAGAGACATCCCGGTGAACTAAACCTTAACTCCATGTGCCAGTATTAGCATATCTCTTCTTCTACTGCGTAGAAATAGCAGAGTTGGTCGCCTTTCCTCAGTGGCGCCACCTCTGTTCAGGAGAAGACTGCAACTACTGTCGCGGCCACCAGCGCGAGTATAAATAGTTACCGTGCTCCCGTGACGTCACATTGTCGCGCGACAGCTTGGGAACGGCAAGTATACTGCGGCCTTAAGTCCCTCCATGCATTCTTTCTCACTATTTTATCTCGAGCCTCGTATGACTCTCTCTAGACAATGCAACTTAATTTGGAAAGAATATTGACAACATTGCTAAGATACGGGAATAGGGAAGGGATTCATTTGCAGACCTACTGTGAGTGTCCGAGTTCTCATACCTCATTTACACTTTTCATTCAAAGTTCCTGCATAAAAATGTTGTTCATGTAGGAATTTAAAGTAGGTGTTACGAATAGTTACCCTGTCTGACTAGATGCATCATAGCTTGCTTGCAATGTTTCTATTTGAATGTCATTGTTTAAATCAAGTACATGTGTTCTGTTGATCTGTCGTTGTTCTTTTCTTTGTCTTGTTTTTAATAAATCTTTGACTTATCTGGCAATTGCCCTTTTTTTATAGTTGATCAATAGTTTTATAGTTGATCAATCAATGTTGATCAAGAGTTTTTAGGCCTGTCCGATAATTCGGCTACTTTGACTGCTTAATCTTTACAAATTGTCAAATGACGTAGGCTTACTGTGTCGGCTAACATCGCATTATATTCCGATGTATTTGTGTCACATTAGAACTTGTGTTACTTCCAACGTCTCTGCTTGCACTGGCATGAAAATGTTTGGTACAAATGTCATTTTCCTGAAATTTGATCCAAGTACCTTTTGTCAGAAATGCCAAGCGAAGCCGGGGGCTCCACCACGAAGCCCTCCATCGCGGACTTGGACAACATCTTTGGGCCTGAAGAGGCCTCCCCTGCTGTCGGTGATGACACAGGTGACAAGTGGGTCTGCTTCAGTGAAAAATCCCCAGAGAGACCACCCCTTACAAAGGACCCTACACCTCCACTCACCTCCTCCTCCCCACCACCTCCTCCCGAAGACCAAGCACCTCCTTCACCTGCCTCCCCTTCTCCACCCGAAGACCCAGCGCCTCCCCCGCCAGCCTCCCCTCCTCCACCCAAAGACCCAACCCCTCCCCAACCAGCCTCCCCTCCTCCTCCCGAAGACCCAGCGTCTCCTCCACCTGCCCCTCCGGGAGAAACGGCGGCATCCTTGCTCTTGGCAGCATCTTCACCTCCCCCGGAGGAGCCGGCACCGCCCCTGCCTCCCTCCTCCCCACCCCCAAAAGAAGAAGAGCCTGTGTCTCCTCTGCCGTCCTCTCCTCCCCCGTCAGAGGAACCCGCCACCGTCTCTTCCCCCGCTGGAGACCCAGCTCCTTCCTCACCCTCCCCTCCACCCAAAGAGCCCACTCCTCCCCCGGCTACGTCTCTTCTGCCTTCCACGGCACCGACTCCTCTGCTGCACTCGCCCCCCGCCTCTGGCACCGACCAAGACTCTGACGCCTCCCAGGCGCCCACCACCGGTCCTACCGCGGCGCAGGCTCCTCCAATGGAAGAGACGGCGGTGTGCTCCGTCCCACCGCCCCTCCCCCCCCTGACGGGGGAACATCAGCAGCCCCAGAGCCCAGAGGCCAGTCCGCCCGAGGAGCTGGGGGCTGAAGGAGGACTGGTTTCACCCAAAGAGGGTGGCAGCGCCAGCCAGGGAAGTCGGAGTACGCCTCCACCGCCTCCCCCTCCAACGTACCGCGCGGTGGTCTCTTCCCCGGGTCCCACTTCCGGAGCTACGGGGACAGCGAGCGGTGAGTCCTCTGCCCCCTGAGCCTGGAGGATGCCACAGATGCTACAGCTAGTCTTAACACTACTTTAATACGCTGTGGTGCCTACTGTAGCGATGTCACTTAACGTTAGGTCGTCTAGAGTTAGGTCCTATTCAATAGGGAAATACTACACATTCATAGTGTTTTTTACTTATTTTTCCTTTAATGTTGGAATCTGATGTGTTTGGTTTCAGCAGTGACGAGAGGTTTGCAATACAGTCAAGAGAACTGGAACAAAAATATGTAAAATTAATCATTCTGTCACCTTGTGTGTGTTTTCAACACGGCGCAGTGTCATTAGTCATTTTGTAGTATTACTGAAGTTAAGCTGGGACTTTACATAGTTTTTTAGTTCCCACAGTTATCTACAGAGACACAATATTATGTTGAACCAAACCAAAGGTCACTCACTCCATGATGACAATACATTATGAGAGTCCCAAGCTTGCAGACTGAGCCACTTTGCTGACAAGGCAGCTCATCGCAGCTTGGATCAGAGCAGGAATTCTCACTCAGACAGCCTATGGGAGCAACTATGGGAAAACTGTCCGCTTGGATAAACAATGAACCCGCTATTAATATACTACACTGTCTTTCAGTCAGTCCACCGCAGTCCACAGATGGACTGTTCCATTGTAATGCGGGGGGGGGGGGGGGCACTGCACTTTTAGTGACTGTTGCAGTTGTGGCTTTATTTGCCAAATGGTATTGGGGGAGATAAAGTAAATTAGGAGTCAATAAATCACATGGTTTTTGGTTTGAGACATTGTACGAGTGTCCGCTGTAGAACAATGACATGCTTTAGAGTTGGCATAGGTTATTGTTTCTATATTATTTATTTTGTATTCATTTATTCATGACCGTTGATTATTTATTTTCATTTTTAGGCTCCTCCTCTCCGGTAAGGCCCTCCACCCCGTCGTCCGTCAGCCCCACCCCCCCTCCTCCTCCTCCCCGCCCCCCCTCGCGACCTAAACTCCCTCCAGGGAAACCCACCGCTGCTGGGGATGTGGTGAGTCTGACGTCACCTGCCAAACACCTTAAATATCGGTATATCATAAATATCATAAAAAGATGTAGTAAAGATCATTACATCGCTCTCTTTCACCCCCCCCCCCCCCCCCTTCTCGGTCCAGAGTCGGCCATTCAGCCCCCCTGTGCACTCGGCCAGCCCCCCGCCCATCGCCCCCCTGGCGCGGGCAGAGAGCACCTCGTCCATCTCCTCCACGAACTCCCTGAGCGCCGCCACCACGCCCACCGTCGGTAAAGAGCTCTCCGTATCCGTGTCAGGTGTGTGTGCACCTGCCCCCCCACCACCCCTCTGTCGGCCTTCTCTACTATTGATTTCAGTTGATTTCATATGATTTGATTTAATTGATTGATCTTCACGTGGTAAAGTCTTGGATCTTTTTGCTATTCGCAAAGCTTTACCGTTATTTTAGTTGTTGTTGACACGTATCACCACACAATGTTTGTTTAATATAGTTGAAACAATACTAGAGACATGTTAATTAGATCATCCATAGTGCAGAGTAAAACAAAAGTGCGGTTACAATCTATCTATATATATATGCTATATATGCTGGTTTTAAATACAAGGGCTGAACATGAATAATAATTAAGCTGGCTTTATTGAACAAGATATTAAATAGCCATGGTTCAAGACGCATGTTTGACAGCAATACACTTTTGTTCAGAAGGACGAGTTTGTGGTGTCTCTACAGTGCAGTGGTTTGAATGTACACTGTTGAGTGTACACTAGATTAGCACGGCTTACTCATCGCAGATGAATCATCTGCAGCCTTCGCCTGCACCGGACACTCCATAAAAGGAGAGCTTGTGTCTTCGGTTCAGCTAGAGGGAGCTGTGTTGTTGAAGTTGCAGAGACGCATCCCACGTGTGAAACTGGGCAATGCTTTACTATTTCACACACAACGTGTGAAATGGTAAAGCGGAGGGAAGTTGAGTTCTCAACCGACATAGCAACCTTCCTAGTCCTAATGGCCATCACGCGATTGGACATGTATGGAAATGGGAAAGCTTTGCAATAGCTTGAAACAACTTAAGATCTCTGTGTTAATGTGTTGCATGTTTTTATGTTTTTGTGCCATATTTGGGATCCAAGTCTGGGATTTTTTTGTATGCCTTTTTTCAGTTTCTTCATTCTTTCTTTTTTCTTGTGTTTGACATTCTTTATTATATTTTACCCCTTGTCCACGTCCTGTTCTCTCTGTTGTTTCTCTTGTGATCTCTCAGAAGACGATGCTTATGTAGACAAGCTACCCACGTTTGAGAGACACTTTGATTCATTGGCAGGTATAGTAACTGTGCCCCCTTGGAGAGTGGTGGGGTTTCAAAAAATGTGTTTTTTTCATTTTTTGTTCAGTGAGCTTCCTGCAGGTTTAAAATGTCACCAGTGCATTTTACCCAGAATGCATTGGAGGTATAATTGCACAGGTTATTACTGAGTAGTTTTTGTACCTTTTCCCTGTCGTCTTGATTTGTACATTCAAAAATGTGGGAGCTGATGTTTGAAGACTTCTTTTTATCGCTGGACGAGAGATAAGGGACAAAACTATATGATATATAAATAGGGTTGGGTACCGAGAACCAAGTGGTACCGGTGGCATGGTCGCTTCTACCAGGACCAAATAACTAATATTTTTTTCGGTGCCTCATTTCGGTTACGCAACAATCCTCTCGCCCTCTTGTGGTTGGAAAAGTTGCATAGAAATTTCCTCTCTACTGCTGCCCAGCTGCAGCATCATCTCTAAAGTAAAATACTTTGTGGTGGAACGGTGGAACAACCGAAGTAAAGCCAATCTGATGATACTACTTATATCTGCGTACGCTACATTTTTGCATTGAGTATACTACCTGAATAAACCTCATGTCGCGACTCGCCAGGCGATCCAGTCAGGCTACCAACCCAGTTCGCTTTTCTCAACACATAGTAAAGAATTTGTATCTGGTTTCATGTCTCCATTATAGACTAAATGAATGAATAAACTCAGTTTTCCTCCTCATGTTTTCTTCTACTCCACCCGATGCCAACCCCTGCTGCCGATACTTGTTTTTGCGAAACAATACTCACCCTATGGTATTACTATGCAATGCACATCATTACAATAGCTTTTGCCTGTTCCCAAATAAAATGATGCCAATTTCACTTTACCTCTTCAGTGAACACGTTTCTTTCTTTCTTATTTCCGAAGTGATCGTTTCTTTCGCTGAGATTTCCAAACAAATGCGCGTCTTGTCTTGTTTGTGGTCGCTAGGCTCTAAAGAAACGGAAAGCGATCCGGTTTGTCTTTGCGACAGCGGCGCAAAGATAATACCACTTTTTTTTTATTTTTTAAAAACCTACAGTGACAACTTTGTGTTTAAATAGATCTATACTTTTTTGCGAAGCCTAAGATGCTCATGTCTTACCAAATAAGTTACCATTAAAAATGTAAGACTTTTAACAACTGAATCAGTTGTTTGGTCTTTATTTTATCATTTTGTCATATTGGTTCTAGCACTGGTATTGGTACCAGGAACTGGTACCTATTCAAAGAATCAGTGTTGGCATGGCATTTCTATAAAAAAGAAAAGAAAAAAGAAAAATCGATTTCGGAACCGTTTAGGAACCAGCATCGTTTTACAGGAATCGAAATCGAACCAGAATCGAAATATTTCAAATGATACCCAACCCTATATACAAATGGTTTTGTCTATTAGTCATTTCTCCAATAGAAGGGCTTTTTACTGGGCTGTATCATTGTTAAAAGCTATTATTGAAGCGTTAGGCATTCATCAACACTCATTTTTATGTTTCCATTCAAGTGTGACATCTTCAGTGATGAAGGTATACTTTGAATGGCACACATCTTCATTGTGTTTTGTTTGCAATTGGACCATTTGCACATTCTTGTGTCCCTGAGTATATCTCTCCATCTTTACTCTGTCACACTACACATTTGAATCTTACCAGTCTTCATCCTCCTATTTGTGAAAAACAAAAGGACGTGACCTGACTGTATTAATAAGAAAATGTCTCTCTCTCTCTCTCGAGAACGTTTTTGCCCACGTTACCATGGCAATCTCCTGGTTCCTGCCGACAGACCTTGTGTGTGTTTTCATCACGGCGCAGTGCCAAGCTTTATTGGTTTCGTAATGCACCTTTAAACCTGGAGAGAGCCCTTCGAGGTCTTCCATATGTTCCCTCTCTCTGTCTCTCTGTCACTGTCTCTGTCTCTCTCTCTTGCTGTCTCTCTCTCTCTTGTTGTACAAGACCCCAGTGCTGCTCCTTGCGAAAGCCGTTTGAAGTCTGGCATGAGAATGAAGCTGTGGAGTGGCCACAGCTTTTTGATATTCATGCCAGACTCCCCTCTCTCCTCCTCCTCTCGAGTAGAGCTGGGCCGCCTCGGGTTCAAGCCAAGTCTCGTGTTGCTCCGCAGCCACGATGCCACCGCCACCACCCCTGCTCATCTCCACACCCACTCAACCTCTTGACACCCACCCTTAGCACCTGCACCTCGCTCGACACCATCTCTTCCCCCCTTCTCCTCGTCTCAACACCTGGCCGCCCTCTCCCTTTTCCGCATTGGGTGTCTCCCATTTATCATGTCCTCCATTGTGAAATTGCTGCTTTAGCTAGTGCTCAGTCACGCTTTGCTAGTCACACGAGCAGTAGCGTGCTGCACAGCTACGTAGCATAGGCTAGTCGCCAGGGTGTATCTCACTCGAGTGCTATCCATGCTTACATGAGACAGTCCAACGACCCTGCGTTAAACGGTCCATGTTTGGACCCCATTGTCTGTTATGTAAGACGGTTAAATTATAGTAATGCATGGTGTAGCGGCCACATTGTTCTTCTTTGTCCTCTCTGCCTTCCATTCCAATCAACAGTGACCTCTACAGGGTGACAACACAACTGCAATGCCTCATAACATAAAAGGGGAGGCCTGTTTATGTTAAAGTTGTGAATAATAGACTACCTAAAGTGACCATCTAAAGTGGTAATGTACATTTTGCAAGTTGCATAAAAGCAATATTATTATTGACACACAATTGAAGATGGTGTTGCAATAGAACAGTTTGCAGTGGAAAGGGCCAGGCCATGTCTGTTGACGCTTCTAGCCCTCCACCACACTCGCATCCCCATAAAGCCCAAAGCACACAACCGTGTTGGGACAGATGCAAAATAATGTTTCTTAATTTCCGTGTCCAATCTAGACTTGAGTCCAATACGAAGCAAGAGAAAGAATACTGCCCGTGTACATTTGTGCGCCGTGTGCTTTGCTCCGTTAAAACAATATGATTATATTTATTTTCTGGGTCAAGCTACTAATATGAACTGAAATCCACGCTCTGTGTGCTTTAGGCTTCAGACACCAGGCTTGATGCCTCCTCTCCGAGTCCACCATCAAGAAACGACAACCAATGGTCCCATATAATTCCTCCTGTTAGTGATTTGTCTTTGCACTCTGTCTCTCTCTGTCTGTTTCACTCATTCACTCCCACCGCCGCTCACCTCCACTGTGACATGAGACAGACGTGCCATGTGAGACTCAACACTACTCTCCTTCTCTCTTCCCCTCCCCCTCATCCCTCCAACTCTTTCCTTGCTCCCTTCCCTTTTTTTTTTTTACCACCCACCTCCGACCTACCCCCCACCCCTCCTTGACCCACCCCTGCCTCCCCCCCTGACTCCCCTTCCCCAACACAGAGAATGACCAGCCGTCCCTAGTATGGTTTGACAGAGGGAAGTTTTATTTAACATTTGAAGGTAAGTTGTCCTCCTCCGTACCAGGGCTAACTTGAGACTCATATGTGCAAGCTGCCTACCCCAGCCCCTACTCCTCCTCCTCCTCCTCCTCCTCCCTGCCCTCCCTTTCATTTCTCCTTCTTTGCATCCCTCCATCATTCTCTTACCCTCTCCACACTACACCCTGGCTGAGCCCCCTTTCACCAGTCTGCCATGCAATGGCCTAGTTAATCTCTCTCTCTCTCTCTCTCTCGCTCGCTCGCTCGCTCTCTCTCTCGCTCGCTCTCTCTCTCTCTCGCTCTCTCTCTCTCTCTCTCTCTCTCTCTCTCTCTCTCTCTCTCTCTCTCTCTCTCTCTCTCTCTCTCTCTCTCTCTCTCTTCCCCCCACACACTTAATCTTCTTTCAGCATCTCTTGGTATCTTGTCATTCTGCGGTGGCCATTCCTCATACCACTGGAAACTCATCATTCTTCATGTTTCCTACTAATATTCTGGCATTTTACATCATTTTTTCTAAAGATTGTTTCTTCCTGACTTTGGCTTTGATCTGTGGCTCTCTGACTGGCTGTGTCGGGGTTAAATTGGCTAACAGCAAGCTCTGGAGTATGCATGGAGTGCTCTCTTTTCTATGGAAGCGTAATGCATTCACTTGAGAAAAAATGTTTGCCCTGTTTCTCTGAATTACCAAGATTAACTGAGATTCTGTGAAAAGTTTCATGGAAAAAGATTCTGCTGTTTTTCTGAATTAATGAGATACCTCTAAATCCTGCAAGAAGCTCTCACCTACATGAAGGTAGTAGGCCTACGGTTTCTGTTGCTAATCAGCCTGACCCTTCAACAGTGCTGTATGATTTCAAGTACGGGGTCAATACAGGTAGATCCATGTTCGCTTGTCTTTGTTATGTGGTCAAGCAAACAGTTAGCTGACATAATTTGGCATGTAACATCTAAGTAATTTCTTAGATGCCTTACCAGTATTGACCCCGTACTTGAAATCATATAGCACTGTTGAAGGGTCAGGCTGATTAGCAGCAGCAACCGTACTCCATGCAGGTGAGCGCTTCTTGCAGGGTTTTGCGGTATCTTGTTAATTCAGAAAAATAAGAGCAGAATTTGTTTTCCATGAGAACCTTTCTCCAAATTCTGAGATAATAATCTCGTAAATCTCATAGAAAACAGGGCAAACTTTTTTTCTTATGTGAATGCATTACGCTTCCTTACTTTTCTCTTCTTCTCCCGTATTCTTCTGGCTGCCTATGCTTTTCACTGTTGGCCTGATGTGAGATGGATAACTAGGAGTATTTTATTTACATGTTATTGTGCAATATATACTGTAATATTATATATATATACATATTCACACTAGGAGGATTTCAAGAACGTAGAAATGTCCGTCCTCTGTATCTGTCTGTCCTCTAAAGTCATCTCACCGTAATGTCAGTAATATTCGTTCTAACTTCAAGTCTTTATCCATTATTTCATCCATGTCCTTTATACATGATGATTTTCCCTCTGTGTCACATGCGTACACCTGAATAGGAAAGAATGGATAATATAGTCTTGAGTAACATTTAGACATGTAGACATACTGTACTTATTCTGTTTTAGCTGTGCTGTCTCAAATTGTTCTTTTGAGGGACCACATTGCTGACTGAGGCTAAACTAAGGCTAGGGCTGTGACTCTATCCAGACAATGATCACTTTCACATCATAATACATCAGATATACTTAACCTTACCTTGCATAGCCTTATTATTCTATGCAGCAAACTACAGTGCAAAGTTCCCTACATTTAAGAAGCTGTAATATCAAACACTGATCATCAATAGGGACATCAATCAGTCAAAACACTTTATTTGTCTCCGAGGGGCAATTTGCAGAGGCATGTAGAGTAGTACAGTTAGCAAGTAACACAATACAGGTAAAAAATGTAAAAATACGTCAAATCCAAAAATAAGCTGTACACATTATAATACTAGTGTAATACTAGTAACCAACATGCGTGTGTGTGTGTGTGTGTGTGTGTGTGTGTGTGTGTGTGTGTGTGTGTGTGTGTGTGTGTGTGTGTGTGTGTGTGTGTGTGTGTGTGTGTGTGTGTGTGTGTGTGTGTGTGTGTGTGTGTGTGTGTGTTAATCTTCTCATTACGGGTATGTGTAATTTCCCCAGGCTGCTCCAGGGGGCCCAGTCCTCTCACCATGGGGGCCCAGGACACACTGCCTGTGGCAGCCGCCTTCACAGAAACGGTCAATGCCTTCTTTAAAGGAGCCGACACCAACAAGTACGTTCAATATCCAAAACATCTCCATGCATCTTTCAGTTCAAACAAGGATCAAGGTGTAGGGAGGGGAGTTGTGCAAGATGAATATGAATATAATAATCAATATTGTGAAGTGAGACAGATAGAGATTTCTGTTATAGTAATATGGTTCTAAAGCTCAAATGTTGTGTTAATTAGCTAATTATTTTTACTCAGCGAGAACACAAATTAGATTATGAATGGCGCTGTGAATGCTTAGACTACATGACTAGTCATGATGACCCAATGTCAATATTGCCTTATGCTCTACACAGAAGGGTTTTAAGAAAGATATTTAATTTATTTACCAGTCAGTTAGGGCTGGCCCGACTATATAATTTCAAGCTTCGGATAATTGTTAGGTTCTTGCGCAACACTAGTGCTTTTCACAAGCACTCAAAGAGAAAACACGCTATTCTGGATGACGGATCGCCAGGAAAGGAAAAAACATCGCTACCTGTTCTATTCATGTTTATTAAAAACATTACGGGTTGGTAATGTTTTACCAACCCGTAATGTTTTTAATAAACATGTGCTCTACATACTTATTATTAGTATGTAGAGCTTTTTGGTATATTTTACCATCCAATTCAAACATTGAAATAACTGCTAAAAACATTCATTATTAAAACCATGAACACACCGCTCGCCGTAACCTCTTATTTCTATGGCCGCAAATGACGAGTGGGAGCGCCACCATGTACATTTAAAAAATCCTGGTGGAAAATACTCAATAAATATCATTATTATTACCACCAGTTAGTTTAAAGTGCTCCCACACTGTAGTCCGTCAGTCTTGCCGATTCTCAAACTGGACGGAAGGTGTCAAAGCGGTACCAAAGTATTCAAATAATGTTGTAATGTCCGAATACAAAACTAACAAAGGGTAATTTGATTATTCAAGTATTCAGGGCCAGCCCTACAGTCAGTGCATGCAACGCTGCGTCAGATCCCAGCATCTTTAACATGTCTCCCATATTGAAACGCAACCTGTTAACCCAACATCTCTCATTTGTCTGTGCTTCTCCTGTCATCTTCACACATCCATCACACACATCCATCTCTCTCTCTCTCTCTCTCTCTCTCTCTCTCTCTCTCTCTCTCTCTCTCTCTCTCTCTCTCTCTCTCTCTCTCTCTCTCTCTCTCTCTCTCTCTCTTCCCACCCTCTCCAACCTCCCTCCCCATCTAAGGTGCGTGGTGAAGATCATAGGCGAGATGGTGCTGTCGTTTCCAGCGGGGATCACACGGCACTTTGCCAATAACCCGTCGCCCGCCGTGCTAACCTTCAGCATAACCAACTACAACCGCCTGGAGCATGTGCTGCCTAACCCCCAGCTGATCTGCTGGTAAAGGCACCACTTTAACCCCCTTTCCCAGGCTACCAACATGTCGCCGTCACAGCAGTACGACCGGCATTGTCAACTGTCAATGTTGCACATGTCAGATGTGATGTGTATTATTTATTGCTCTTCATATTGACTCTCGGAAAAGGTCTTATTTTACTAAAACTACGCTAAAGTTGAAACCACTTTGTAACAATAATAACATAATATATCATGTACATAAAAATAATAAATAGTGGCTGCATTATTTATTATCCCCCAAAGGGGACCTCACTCACACATTTTGTTGTATTAAGAAAGTGATTTGTCAAAGGGGACCTCACACATTGTTTGTTGTATTAAAAACGTGATTTGTCAAAGGGGACACGCAATGGTCTCGCTGCCCGTGCTGTGAGAGACACGTCTGGGTCAGTGCGGTCAGCCCAAGGTCCTCTATGACCCGTGTAATGTTGAATTAGTCAAACTCATTTAACCAAGTCTTACAGGATACGGTTGTTAGTGGGTCTGTTAGCCATGCTGTTGTAGCCTCTGTCAGGCCTCCACAGCCCCCAAGGCTGTCTGATTAGACTGTGTTTTTTTTTACTTGCTTTATTTGTATGGAGGGTGTGGTTCTTAAAAATGAACAAGGTTGTATTACATTTTTGCAAAAATGCAACCACATTTTCTGCATATAGGTATACATAATGGAGCGCTGTTAGATTGAGAAGAAAGTGAACTGAAATAGATTACAGAGTCTTCTCCTCTGAGATTGAACCCTGATAACTGTCGTGTCTACAATTGATTAGGTTTTATATAGCAATGGGCCATTAATCAACATTGTTGGTCTTGAAAGATGATAATCTAATGACTAAACTAGGCTGAATCGCAATAGAAATATTAATGTTCAATTTGTTCTTGTACATAAGGCACCGTGAATTATGATCATGGTGTAAAAAAAAAACATATTGATTAAGCCATTGCTGTTAGGGACTTTATATCCAGATGATGTCACTGCCCCAAAGCTTAGACTTATAATCCGTACGGCATTTTATCCATTATAATAAATTGTAAATTGTCAATGGTGCACCAAGACGTTGTGCTAACTCTTGGATGCGTCCCACCCACCTAGCGACACCACCACACAGGCCAAGGCCGACGCCAAGGACTTCTGGGTGAACATGCCAAACCTGATCAGCCATCTGAAGAAGGTGTCGGAGCAGAAGCCTCAGGCCACCTACTATAACGTGGACATGCTCAAGTACCAGGTGAGTTCAGGGTACATTCTTAAGCTGAATTTTCCACTGAAGATAAGAAATGTAAACTCGGTCGAACTGTTGCAATGATGCGACTTTCGCGTCTTCACGCCATTCACTTTGCGTCCATGGGTCGGGTACGGGTCTCTGTGTAGCAACGTGGATCTTTGCGGATCTTCGCATACATGCTGCTGCCGCTGAAGTGTAATTGGGTGAATTTCAAATGCAGTGGGAGTATTCATCCATGCCTTGGCTGAGTGTACCTGAGTGCAACTGTGTGTGTCCAGGTGTCGACACAGAGTCTCCAGTCCACGCCCCTGAACCTGGCGGTGAGCTGGCGGTGTGAGGCCACCAGCACAGACCTCAGGATAGACTACAAGTACAATGGCGACGCCATGTCCACCCCTGTGGCCCTCAACAACGTCCAGTTCCTGATCCCTGTCGACGGGGGCGTGTCCAAGCTACAGGCCGTGCTTCCCCCTGCCCAATGGTACAGTCACCAACACTGCTTGTAGATTACTCACTAACACTGCTTGTGGTTAACTCACTAACACTGCTTGTGGTTTACTCACTAACACTGCTTGTGGTTAACTCACTAACACTGCTTGTGGTTAACTCACTAACACTGTTTGTGGTTTACTCAATAGCACTGCTTGTGGTTTACTCAATAGCACTGCTTATTGTTTGCGTAATTAATAAACCATGACGGGGTGTCCCATTATTAGAAAATAATGTAAGACGGGGGTAGCGATGCGGTCGAGGCAAATAGTGCTAGTAGTGGTTCTATAGAGTGCTAGTAGTGGTTATATAGAGTGCTAGTAATGGTTATATAGAGTGCTAGTAGTGGTTATATAGAGTGCTAGTAGTGGTTATATAGAGTGCTAGTAATGGTTATATAGAGTGCTAGTAGTGGTTATATAGAGTGCTAGTAGTGGTTCTATAGAGTGCTAGTAGTGGTTATATAGAGTGCTAGTAATGGTTATATAGAGTGCTAGTAATGGTTATATAGAGTGCTAGTAGTGGTTATATAGAGTGCTAGTAGTGGTTATATAGAGTGCTAGTAATGGTTATATAGAGTGCTAGTAGTGGTTATATAGAGTGCTAGTAGTGGTTCTATAGAGTGCTAGTAGTGGTTCTATAGAGTGCTAGTAGTGGTTCTATAGAGTGCTAGTAGTGGTTCTATAGAGTGCTAGTAGTGGTTCTATAGAGTGCTAGTAGTGGTTATATAGAGTGCTAGTAGTGGTTATATAGAGTGCTAGTAGTGGTTCTATAGAGTGCTAGTAGTGGTTCTATAGAGTGCTAGTAGTGGTTCTATAGAGTGCTAGTAGTGGTTCTATAGAGTGCTAGTAGTGGTTATATAGAGTGCTAGTAGTGGTTATATAGAGTGCTAGTAGTGGTTATATAGAGTGCTAGTAGTGGTTCTATAGAGTGCTAGTAGTGGTTCTATAGAGTGCTAGTAGTGGTTCTATAGAGTGCTAGTAGTGGTTATATAGAGTGCTAGTAGTGGTTCTATAGAGTGCTAGTAGTGGTTCTATAGAGTGCTAGTAGTGGTTCTATAGAGTGCTAGTAGTGGTTATATAGAGTGCTAGTAGTGGTTCTATAGAGTGCTAGTAGTGGTTCTATAGAGTGCTAGTAGTGGTTATATAGAGTGCTAGTAGTGGTTATATAGAGTGCTAGTAGTGGTTATATAGAGTGCTCTGTCTTAACAGCATACGCCATAGAAGGAATCCAATGTAGCTTTTTAACATCGGTCTTAAACAAATAAGAGTCAGATATTTTACTACCGGTATATTGTATTCTCAAAAAAAAGATGGGACATCACTATAAATATATCTTTAAGGTGCAAGACTGGCATTGTTTAGTTTGTTTTGTGGCCAACATTTCCAATTGTATACCCAGAAGCAAATGTTTTTCTCCAGTATCGTCAGTCTAGCAGCTGACATAAAGTTACATTAGTCAGAAGAGTCCTTCCCACCGATTCATTTGAAAAGTAGTGAGGTACATGAAGTAATATTAGTGCAGTAACCTCTTTGCTCTGGAATCATGCAGCACATATTATTGCCTATTGGACATTAGAGATGTATTGCACTCAAGGTAAACATCTTCCTGGCATTGCAGTAGATACAATGTGTATCCTGTTGGTGGTTTCAGAGGGAATTGCTCTTTCAGGGATAATTTAGCTTCTCTTTCCTTTTCTGTGACAGGAATACAGAGCATCAACGAATCCTGTGGAAGATTCCAGATATTTCACAGAAGTCTGACAATGGAGGTGCGTTACGCCTTTTAGTGAAATACACGTACAATATCTCAACGGTTCTCATTGAAATATTGAGGCATCCACATCACAGAAAGTCAAATATTGATTGGTACTAAAGAAATAAATTACAAATGTTCACATTTCCAAAATTGAAGGGAATTCCCAACAGTCCCTCGCCCCTTTCATATAAACATGCGTAAACACTTACAAACAGTCTGTGTAGATTCAGACTACATCTGAATCTATGCCCTTTATTAGGCAAAACACTGTATGCTGCTCACTATCACTAACACTGATCCACTCTGAACTGCCATGTGACCATAAAAACATTAATTCTCAGTACCAAACTCCTGTGTTCACCGATGCCCTCTTCTGTCTGAAGATGGTTTCGTTTTCGTGGACACAAAGAAATATGCTCCTTTATGGTTAGCTACTCCTGGAAGCATGTCATTGACTTATCTAGATGGTTGATAGATGGTTTCATATTTATAGACCCTGGCATCATCCACACTCAACCGCCTGACATAATTATCTTTGTTGTGATGGTATTGATATTCTTTAAGGGTTTATGTTGAGTTGCATACTGACTTGAAGTCTAAAAGGTGAAGAAAACAGCCCACTCTCAACCCTCTCTCAGCTCTTGGGAACGTTAGCTCCACCAAGCACAGGGTTGAATTTCCTAACCACACATTGGGTACTCCCTCCCTCCCCAGGTGTTGGCTCGTTGCTGGCACGCTTCCGGCTGTCGGAGGGCCCCAGCAAGCCGGCCCCGCTGGCCGTGCAGTTCACCAGCGAGGGAGGAACCCTGTCGGGCTGCGACATCGAGCTGGCGGGGCCTGGGTACCGCTTCTCCCTCATCAAGAAGAGGTTTGCCGCAGGTCAGTATGTCAACCTTTTATATATATATATATATATATATATATATATATATGGTAAGTGGTCGGTGTAAACTGTTGCTGCAATAGGAGCTCCAATCATGTGATCTGAAGATAACTTTAAGCCAACCGTACTTGATACGTTTTATTAAAATGGTGAGAAAGCAACAAGATGGCGGCTTGCGTGACATCATGTGAAACAATCCTATAATCTAGTCAGTGAGACATGGAATGTTTACCCATGTGGACTGATGAATACATTTCTCTTAACTAACTGCTTGTTTGAACATATTATTGGCTAGCAAACATCCAATCAATGGAAGGTGCTCCGCTGCCCGTGTTGCGGCGCGTCCGATGGCTCCGTCAAAGAGCCTCATTTCGTGATGTCGAACGCTAGCGTCGCCTCGCCACATTCGCTCATAAATGATGACATCATTCTTCGTACATTGAAGAACTATGAGACGATTGAAAAGACAAAACCAGTCGCACTAGATCCAGTCCAATCATCCGACCTTATTCTTGTCACTTGAGAACAACATTACAGGCAAAGTGCAGAAGTGTAAAATCCCTATGGGAAAATATCATGGCTACAGAAGTTATTACTTAAATCGTAGGATCTCTCCAAAAATCCTTTAAATTATATTTTATTAGGGATGTCCGATATTGGCTTTTTTACCGATAACCGATAACCGATATTGTTCAACTCTTAATTTCCGATACCGGTATCAACCGATAACGATACCGATATATGCGGCCGTGTTTTACACCAAAACTAATTTCAGGCAATGTAGAAACTTTGAAATAATTCCAAACCACCGACATAACTACAGCTACAACTAGCGTCCCGCTACACGGCCGCACACGCCCAGGCTTGTTATTGAGACGGCGCGGCGCGTTGGATGATGTCATCAAACCACGTCCTCACTTGAAACATAACAGATGTCTGAAATTATTTCAAATAAAGTGTTTATTTATTTCACACTGTCTTTGTACTAACAGAAAATGGTCACTTGCATTCGACTCAGGACAATTAGAGCTTTCCAACAAGGTATAACATGCCATAGGCCACTTTAGTCATTTTGAGCTTTTTTAAAAACCGATACCGATATTTTACGATATTGATTTTTTTATGCCAATATCGGCCGATAATATCGGTGGGCCAATAATATCGGACATCCCTATATTTTATTATCGGAAATGTTCCAGTTCACCGATGACCTGGTAATTACAGTGTGAATGCCGTTCATGATCATCATATATTCACTTGTATTGCCATGTTTCCAATCCATTGCCTCCATGAATACGTTCCCTTTCCGGCTTGGCAGGGAAATACCTGGCAGACAATTAAGTGCGGACAGCTACTGAGAGCAGCAGTACTGAACAGTGAACACATTAAGACCCCGGCCCCGAGGGACAGAGGGCAGACCAAAACACCAGGACAGACACGATGGACGCACCCCCGCACCACCACCACCACCACCTCCTCCTCTCATCCTTCACCCCCATCTGGAAGCCCCTCCTTTCGGAGTGAGACCAAGTCACGCAGCCTCACCCAGCAGTATTGTATAACTTGCATATAGCGTTGTGGAACTGTTTTTAGGTCGTGTGATGATATTGTACCTGTACAAAACCTGTATTTAGTTCATGAACATCGGTATTGCTGTGTCGTAAGGACCCTCTCTATCTCTTGCTCTCTGCCTCTCTCTCTCTGGCTTCACCTGCCCTTTCTATGGTCTCTCTCTCTATCCCACTCCCAGGTCTGTTGTGTGGTGGTGTGTTCTACTCTATCACTGCAGCTGCCTCTCCATGAGTTTTTAGCCCTTTATATACTACTGTAGATTACACATTGCTGGGTTGTCAATCCTCTAAGGACAAAACAAATCATGATGAAGGCATGGGTGACTCTGATGTCTTTAGCGTTGGGCTGCCTTGTCTGTAATACATACTAACGCTGCCAGAGGTGAAGCTTTGGGCCAAGAGGCTCAAGTCCAGACAACGGATGGTTAAATCTCATGACGTGCTGAAATAACAGCACTATATTAAGTTATTGTTCTGCGCCAGCCCCTTTCTTTCGCTTCCCTCTGAGCTCAACATCTGAGCACATCAATGCTGCTAACTCGTATGGTTCGACAGGTGGACGGTCACATAGTAACATGAGAAACATTTCAGTACGGCTGGCTCAAAATTGACCCACTGGTACTACAAGGGTCTACAGGGTCACTCGGCTTGGAGAAAATCACATCGATGTGTATTTATGTTATTCTAAATGCACTGATACCACTATAAATGATTATTTCTCTGGAGGAGCTTGCAGTCGGTGTTTAGCAGTTAGGCAGCTGCAATGATAAAAACTAGTTCCTGGTCGCAAAATATCCAAGCGTTTTCCCAGAAGAAGAAATAAAATGTACAAAGTGTCATTTTAAATCAAATTATATATATATATATATATATATATATATATATATATATATATATATATATATATATATATATATATATATATATATATATATATCTTAAAGGGCGTTTGGTGTTTTCCTTGTATTGTCTAATAGCCTTTCTGTTGTCCCGGGACGACAGCAATAGACTCCAGAGTACATTACAGCATTCTATTTTTATTTATTGATGACGATTTGTTGTAAAAAGTTATTCTGTATATGAATAGAGTTTGAATGGTATCCCACTTAAGAACCCTTAAAGGTATGAATATTTGATTCTCTTGTTTTGTTTATATGTGTAGTTGGGTAACCTGTGTACAGTATATAAGGTCTAATTTTTGGAATTTATTTGAGATATAATTTTTTTAATCCAAGTGCAACAGAAGATTTGAGATATATATATATATATATGTATGGGGGGGAAAAAATCGTACTGAATGCTGTGTCATGCTTCATAAAAGCAGTGTTATTTAGAGTTATTTACACCGTGGGCAGGTTTAAACATCAGATACGGTCAGGACAATGAGGACAAAATGTAACCAGTTTACATTGTAGCATGACTATTTCTTTTTTTTGTTTTACTGCCGTACCATCACTGGGACCAGAGTATTTGCTGGGACCAGCTAAACCTTTCTTTCCCCTAGCCGTAGGTCAGAAAGAAAAGACAATGCACCTGAATTGACCTTTGCACTCTTGCGTGCCTGGTCCAACCTTTTTTTTTTCTTGTGAAAACTTCACCTCATATACATAACCTCTGACCTTATGTTGCCAGTCCTATGCCTGTTTCCACTCTGTGTTGGTGATCAGTGCATACTCCTCTAGTGTCTAGACAGCATGAGCTCACCCCAGCAGGTCCACGATCCCCCGCTTGAATCCATGGCTTTATTTTGCATAATGGTTAATGGTCTCTGTGAGATGACACGACGAAGTACTGGAGGACAGTTAAGCTGACCAAAATGTTTTTGTTTTTGTATTTTGTGTGTGTAACCCCGCAACGGTCCTCTATTAAAGAGAATAAGCTGAATATTTTTAAAATGGACAAAAAAAGAGGGAAAAAACCTATGATGTTGTTTTAATGTGAATAACACTGTGCTCATTTGGACCTTCCTGAATGCTCTGGTACTCAACCGAATAAGAACGAAGGAGTACGTGTGGACTCGAGCTTAAAAGTCTTTGTACTGTAAGTTGGCCGCATTGGTTGTTTGTATTTTTGCCAAGTGTCACCATTGTCTGTACTATGGAGTGGCCACAGTCGCCTTTCCGGCGGGATCAACACAGACACGCGCCGACCTCGACAACCGTTTACGTTCACGCGGCTCTTGTATGACACGGGCGCTAACATGACGTCAGCTCCTCTATGCAAGTCACGGCTCTGTTCCTTTCATTCAACCTTTTTTTATTTTTTTTGCATATAGCTAACCAGCATGGTGGCTGTTGTCTGTTGTGTTTAGTCTGCTGGGAGGGGGGTCAAACAAACAAACAAACAAACGTCTAGCTCATGTTTGCTTAACACTGAATCCGTTTCCTCTGACTCCATGCTACCGAGTCCCACGGGAGCACTGTGGGTACTGTTGGACGGCGCAGTGGGAGTGTACCCACAGGGATAGTGTGGTCCGTTGAGCCGTCCATGACAGGTTTAGATACCGCTTCACATAGCGAACCGGATGCGTCGTCACGTGTGCGCTGTTAGCAGGCTCGCTGGCCAGGCTAGCGGCGACTGTGCTATCTCCATCTGAGAAGACAACGAGCGATCGGTGCAACCTGTTCACTACACTGGCAGCCATTTTTAAAGGTCGTCCACTGGAACTCATTAGAAGTACATGTGGGTATTTACACATCACTCGGAAATGCGTATTGTCCAACCACGATATGGTTGGGTAATACGGGCTAATGGGATTTTTATATATATTATTTCTTTGTTTTCACAGTACATTTTTGAGAGATAAATATCTGTCCCTGATGACATCAATAAGCAACAGGATGTCCACCAAAATGAATGCCATGCAGTGGCGCGTTGCACCGCCCGCCGGCCTGTCGACGCTCAGACGAGCGGTGTGTGTGTGTGCTGCTGTGAGCCAGAATGCTTTTGGTTGTGTACCGTTGACTCGAACCCATGTGCAAGCTGTTTGTACAGTACATAACAACGCTAAGATGAGCTGAAAAAAAACAACTTAGTTTGCTTCTTTCCAAGACCAATAAAAGTTATAACTGGACGTGTGTATGTGTGTGTGTGCATTCAGTCTTAGCCTATGGTTTTTGAAAACATGCTTTTGTTACATACTTTTGTGTTTTGGCACATTTAACCGTCTCAAGGTACACCAAATAATGGCAAAAAGCCCATAATATTTGAGCATGAAAACATGGTCTATATAGTTGGGATAGAGTGGATATAGTGCACATATTTCTGCATACAGCTACTTGAGTGTTTTCTCTTCTGTAGGCACATCAAACTATTTTGTCTACATTTGTCTTGAGAACAAATGTACTTATTACGTGTCAAGTAGTTAATGTCTATTGGAAAATAAGCACAGAAATATTATGCAAGAACATTTATTTCACAAAAGTGGCAAAATTATACAATATTTCACATTATCAACAGATTCAAAGTAGATCCAGAAAATGCACTGGGCTCCTATTCTGCTGGTGGCTGCCAGTTGTTAGCCAGAGCACAACTGTACAGAACCAGTGACAGAACTCAGGTCCTCTTATCCCCTCCGCACACATCAGAATCACATTTGAAGTCCACATGTGATAAAAGTTAAATGAAAACGAAAAGCTAACCCATCTATATCTGAAAATGTGTTGCAAAGATTTGTTGTGATTTGGAGGGAAAAAAAGACCAGTGTACATATTCTCTTTTTCGATTTTTGTTTTGTGATTTGCAGAGAGAGAGAGAGAGAGAGAGAGAGAGAGAGAGAGAGAGAGAGAGAGAGAGAGAGAGAGAGAGAGAGAGAGAGAGAGAGAGAGAGAGAGAGAGAGAGAGAGAGAGAGAGAGAGAGAGAGAGAGATCAGCAGAGGAAGCTAAGGTCACTCTTCCTGCAGCCCACCTGGCAGCAGACGGTGGTCATTATGTGATTCATGTCCCGTCGGGTCAGCACTGTGCGCATACTACTGTCCATGCTCTCCAAGCTGCCCTGGTCTCCTGTGAACAACAATCAGATACTTAGATACAAATACATGAGACCCATAAAGACCCATGAGACCCATTTCTTTAGATACAAAGATATGAGACCCCATGTTCACAGTATTTCACTTTCATTTAGTATCTGATTCTGACCACCTAACTGTAGTCACTTAGTTAATAGGAACTATAGCACTACATGATAGCTGTATGTTCCTACAGCAGCCAGACTCAAGTGCAGAAGCATTGTCGATGTGTTAGGTAATTAGTAGGTTATTTCATTTAAAGAAATGTATATATTTGATTTATGCTATAGTGCTATGTAAAGCGCTTTGAGTGCCTTAAAAGTGCTATGAATTATTAATGTTATTATTATTATTAGCATTAGTTATATAATTATAATTAAATGCATTAGATGAATTCACATTAAACAAGGAAAGAGCGAAGGAAACGCACCACCCCCTTCTCCAGTGCTACATTGCGTATGAGCTAATCAGGTTTGTTTACTGGTGGGTTTCTGTGTCTGCATTAGTTATCTGCTTGTGTTTGGGCTGCAGGGATGTAAACATCCTGCCGTCGTCCTCCATGTACAACCTGATGATTTCCCAAGGTTTCCCTTATGCCTCATGCTGATTAGCAGATCCAGATGCACACATGGAGCGCGCGTGTGTGTGTGCATGTGTGTGTGTGCGTGCGTGTGCGTGCGAGAGAGAGCAAGCCCCTGTGAGAGAAAACCTCTCCATCAGATAATCATTTGACATACGACTTTGTCTTTGACCTAATAAGCCAGATCAGAATTGAATGAGTGTGTCCTGGTGCTGGAACAGATGCCTGGCTGCACAACATACACGTGTCAGTGACTTGGTGTTCAATGGGAGGCCAATGGGTGGTTCTTTCAGAGGGTGGAGACTAGTAGAGACACGCTAGTGATTTTGGCATCACAATATCATTGCACTACAGACTTTTTTTAATTTCAGCTTGTTGAAGAAATTGTGTGGCCATGAGCAACTGACAAGTCATGTGGTGATTGTTAGCAGTTGAGTGAGGGAACACTAAGCACTTAGAAAATAGGAATGTCTGACGTTTGTTCACAATTATTATGATGTTCAAAGTAAATGTCAAAGATTGTTTACCAAAAATATTTTAGGTTATCGTATTTTAGGTATAGGATACGAATCAAATATCAAATCAATATCTAATCAAATAAACCAAGCTATCGAATAAAGAAAACTAAAACAATGGTTTTCGAATCATAACACTATTCACAGCTCCTAAAAATATTTCAAGGCACATTAATCTTTGATTCACTATAGCTCTGTGTCAATGAGTCTGAAAAATATAGGGTTTCACTTTTCATTTGGATAATATTGAACTTCAAACTAGAGCCCAAAGTATACTGAGCGACACGCATGTATGATAATGTATGAATAAGAGAAAGACAAACATGGCCACTCTGATGGGAGTGCTCAGTCTCTCCAGAGATAAAACATTACAGGGAGTCACTGGATTAGTGCATGAAACAGCAACACACACTCACTCACTCACTCACACACACACACTCACTCACTCACTCACTCACACACACACACACACACACACACACATGCATGATAAAGTATGAATAAGAGAAAGACAAACATGTGTTCCTGTATGAACTCCTGCCCTTTAGTATCCATGTCAAAAAACCTCCAATTGGAGGAGAGGGGTGGGGGGGCGCGGGGGGGTAGGGGGGCTTACCTGCTGTTTCAGACTCGGGCTCGGGGAGCAGACGTCTCCAGCGGGACCCCCCGCAGGTGTACACCACGGCCCTCAGGAACTCTCGACCGCAAAGCTTCACCGCCTTCACGTTGGCCCCCACCTGGCTGGCGCCGCACAGGAGCGCGCACAACAACACCGCCACGACCAGCGAGCAACGCATGACCACGGCTACACTTCTCAGCGAGAGTTAGGGTACTTTTTAAATACTCTTGTAGACCGCAGTGGCTGTCTCTCTCTCTCTCTCTCTCTCTCTCTCTGTCTCTGTAGTGTCTTCTGGGAGACGAGCCCTGTGTTCTCCTTTAGGTTGCGGTGTGGTCTGGTCTGGAGGTCCGGGTGTGTGAGGTCGGAGTGGTCTGTGGTCTGCTCATCCCAATGCAGGGGTTTATATATATATCCACATCCCAGCTACCTCTGGAAGGAGACGGTGACTGGGTTACGGTGCGCCCCCCCCCCCCCCCCCCCCCCCCCGGCCTATTAGGAATCTCCTTGGCCCATCCCCTTTTACACACACACACACACACACACACACACACTTCAACCCAGCTTAGTTAAATCTTTGTCCTTTTAATGTTTCCGGTCTTCTCCTCCATCACCATTTGGGCTTGAGAGTTCTGAGGATAGAGAGAGCGTGTGTGTGTGTGTGTGTGTGTGTGTTAGAGGCGCGGGGGTGACAGCTCTCAGTTGACAATCACATTACATGCGAGGGAGTGGGCGGCGGCGGCGGAAGGTGGCCTGGCACGTAGACTTTGCCGTGATTGCGGTTTTAACGGCCTAACGATGCTGACCTTCTCCGCGCGGTGTGGTGACCCCCCACCCCCCCCCCCCCTTCTCACATATATGTTTGGTGTGTTTATGAGACCGACGGCGTGTTCCTGTAGAGCACAGTTTGTTAGAAAGAGACTTGAGTCAATGTTGACAATCCATCATGCTGGGTCATTAAGGTGGTGTTGATGGTGCGGGGGGGGGAGCTTCAGCACGCGACTATATCGCTGGAGGTCCCACTTAGGTCCTCATTTAAGTCTTTTATATGCTCGTTTGAGGGAGGCTGGTAAACATGATTCTTAGCGCTTGGCTTTATTTGAGAGTCTCTGAACAAAGTCTCTTTTTTAAGTCTTTTTTAAGTGGATAGTGGCTTGATATACTAAATGAGACTTGTGGTGACCTTTTAACCTGTCCACCTTGACCTGTGCTCTGATGTCTGATTGGCACATGCATTTCTATATGTGTAACAGTTTGTAATCAGCATTTAGTTACCAAACACTCAGTCGTAGGCACTTGGAGACGCCTGTAATGATGACCATGTGCTGATTACACTGGACACTGGTGTGGAGCCGTTCAGTTCTCTGAAGTCAAAATTATCTTTTCTTGTTTATGCTTTTCTTATGTTATTATTGTATCGTGCTAACATATCATAACCGTATTTTCATATGTTCTGTTATATTTAAATGTAAAGGCTATGATAAGAAAATATTTTCAATGTAGGCTACTAAATGATGAGAAAGCCTAGGTGGGCACCTAAACTAAACTAAACGACAAGCAATTTTGTGTTATGTGTGCTGTTTTAAACAAATAGTATTATCCACATATGCTTCTGTTTTTGAAAAGGACAAACTCGGCATATTTACAGCATTTTAAATGTTTATTGAACTGGGAGGCAAACTGGACAAATAAAAATGGGAGTGCTCATCATTTTCCGCAGACGCTCAGTCTCTCCAGAGATGAAACATTACAGGGAGTCACTGGATTAGTGCATGAAACAGTGAGTGTGTGTGCGCACGCGCGTGTGTGTGTGTGCATGCATGCGTCTGTCTGTGGGTGTGTGTGCGTATACGCATATGGGCGCGTGCGTGTGCGTGTGTGTGTGTGTGTGTGCGTCCATATGCCTCACAGCCGCCTTGCCAGCGAGGAGCTAATGATGTCTTCCAAAGTGTCCACCTAGATGTGAAGAATAAAAAGCAGATGAGCAGGGGAGGGGGTGAGCGGGCGTGTGTTTGTCTTGGGGAGGTCGGAGGTGATTATCGGGCATAAAGAGCTAGATGGCTGGCAACAACAGTGCAATTACAGTGAGACTGTCAATAGAGGGCAAACACAGGGTGGTGCCAGCAGCATGTGCCGTGTGCTCAGTGTCCTCCTCACCCACAGCACTTAGACCCGTCTTCAGCGGGGTGGGTGTGTGCATCTCACCCCAGGTGATGCCTAACTATCCTCTGTTACGCTGTGGATAACACGAGCACAGATTCCCCACCTTTGCTGTCACCTCATTGTTCTCCGTTTCTCAATTCTCGTGTACACCCGTTCCAATGCGTTTGTTTGACTGTAATCTCGCACACAGGTCTTATCATAGCGCGAAAGTATTCTCTGTACTGTAGTAGTTAATAATTACAGTTCAATGTTTACATGAAATGGATATGTGCCATATGAATATAAACACTGGCTTCCTGGCCTCCATACTGGGCTGTCGGATAGTTTACCTGGTTGCCTGCGCCCATGCTGATGTTTAGGAGCTGGTACACGGTGACCCGCCCTGTGCTGTCGCCCACCAGGAGGCCGTCGGTGTTCGTGGCGAACAGCACGGAGGTCAGCTCCGACCCTGGGTGAGCTGCGTAGACGATGAGGGGGTCCAGGCTGGCGGAGGGGGAAGTAGGCGTGTTAGGGGGTCGTGTTGCTTTTTTTCAACCGCGCGTTCGCATAGACAAGCGGCTGCGTCTATGTATGCCTATGTACTCTGCGTGTTACTGGAGCATCTTGCAGACACAAAGCATTCATTTCTGAGGACGTGCACAACCAACGCTACAAACGGGTTAGCAAATATATCTCTGGCCTTAGGGGTCACAGTGTGTGTTAAAACAGTGCGTCTTTCGGATGAGACGTTAAAACCGAGGTCCTGACTCCCTGTGGTCACTAAAGATCCCGTGGCACTCATCGCAAGAGTAGGGGTGCTAACCCCGGTGTCCCGGCCAAATTCCCAACCCGGCTCTTGTACCAACATGGCCACCTAATCATCCCCTGGTCTCTAATTGGTTAGTTTCATTCCTCACCTCTCCGCTGTGTGCCAGTGTGTGGTGAGCGTTCTGGCGCATACTGGCTGCCGTGCATCACCCAAGTGGGTGCTACACTCTGGTAGCGGATGAGGTGTCATATCTCCCCCCCACACACACACACACACACTATGTAAGTGCTTTGAGTGACCTCCAAATAAAGCGCTATATAAATCCAATCAATTATTATTATTATTATTAACTTACAAGAATGACACATACACACTCTTAAGTTGTAATGGCTTACATGCTGGATCCCAGGTCCCAGACCTCGATCTGCCCCTGCTTGACGGCAGCGAACACGGTGGCCCACCTGGGCGACCACGCCACGTCGTAGACGCCACTGTAGGTGGAGGTGAGGTCCAGCATGGGTGTGTGGAAGCCCCGCCTCCACAGCCGCACCGTCCAATCAGAGGAGCAGCTGATGAAGACGTCGGAGCTGAGCGGGGACCACCTGACCCGGTGAACGGGGTGCTGGGATCAACAAGCGGTCCGTGTCACTCAACGATGTCAACGGATACATTCAAAGAAATCCACCCTACTTTGAGACATGGCACACCGATAGTCGTTCTGCTCACATGATGCACAATGTAGCCAGGATGTCACCCAAGCCCATGCATGTGTGTGTGTGTCTACATGGGGTCCATGGTGGCGCCTGTGAAAGGCCTGTTCGAGGAGTACAAGAGTCAGAGTCGTAGCACCCTGAGGGTGAGTCAAGGTAATCCTATTAGAGCGAATGGAGGACAACAGATATGGAGGTAGAGGACATCTTCTCCAATGCATTATCAATTCAATAACATATGGCTGGCTACCTGTAGCCACCACTGTTGGGGCTTTTCTGTTTTTCATACACAGACGTTCATGTTTTGTCGTCTTTATCTATCATCAAGTAAACCATCATCTTAAAGACGAGTATACAATATACTGTATATGTTGGAGGCAATTAAGCTAAGCTCATGGCTTAACTTCTAAAGGTTAGATGTTATTATTACTTACTTATGAAAAGTAAGTAAAGTGTGAATGTTGGTGTAACCGTGAAGATCAGGGTAACGCTACACCGGTATCGTGAGCAGCAGGCGTGGTCTGGTCTGCCATACTGTACATGCACCAATCACAGTTAGACAAGTGGTAAACAACAAGAAGCAAACCGACTTGTCCGACTGAGTGTTAAGCCAGTTAGATTCTTGCTATTTATGGACGGTCTAGTCTAGACTTCCATAAAATGCTGTAAATACTAAAATCGTATTATGACATGACACAACTTGGTCTGGTGGTCTGCTTCAATTGATCATGTCTATGAATGCAGTGAGCCTGGTAGGTCTCTCTATTACCATGAGATACTCCTACCTTGTGTGCCTGGTAGGTCTCCAGATACTGCTCGTTGTTGGAGCATGAGCATGTATGGATGTGGCCCTCCTCGGTGCCCACCAGGTAGATGTTGGATTCCTGCAGCAACAGTTGAGAGGTAATGTACCTATTGAGGCATCTACCGAATACATATAATTTCTGAGGGGCCCCTAAAGGGCGGAGGCTAAGGCCACGGTTGGGGTTATAGCATGAAGCGATTTGGCAGAATGTATCTGTATCTCCATAATCATGAGTTTTAACACCAATGAATCGGTATAGATTACGATATGTCGGTCTGGATTTCTAGATCCCATAACAAATCAAAGGGTGAATTGTAGAGCGGCAGGGTGGTCTATTACTATTGGGTGTTCGACTCCCAGAAGAAACCCCTAACTGCTTATTAAGGACCTGTCACTTTGGTTTAAAGTGGCTCATAGTATAGTATAGTAAATAGTATGAACATCTTCAAATCTACTCAATAGTTAAAACTCTCATATTGTGATTCAAATTGTGGGCATGTGTGCTGCAATGTGTTCATTTAGAATGCAAAAGCTGTATATCATGATGTGACCAATGCATAAACGCTGCGTCAATATGATGCCACTGAGAAATGATGTCATCCGTCCAAATGAATATATGATATATGTGTGCAGTTTACCTGAGGGTGGAAGTCAAAGCAGAGGCCGGGGGTGAGTTTGGATATGAGTGCCTCTGGTTTCCTCTCCTTCTCCCCAGCCCTCTTCCTCTCCACATGCATCCGCTTCAGCTTCATCAGGTCTGCAGGGAACGCATCCACCAGAAATATGAAGGATAATATTATGATTATTATTAGTATTAGTATTATTAATATTAGTATTGTTTTGTTTGATTGTATTTTTGTTAATATAAGTATTGGTATTTATTATTAGTAGTAGTATTACTAATATCATTATGATTGTTATTACTATGATTACTAGTATTATTATTATTATTATTATTTTATTATTATTATTATTATTATTATTATTATTGTTATTCTCTCTGGTTTATATGTTGCAGTAGGGCTATCTGTCATTTTAATACAATGAAATGAATGTTATATTCAGACATTGTATCTGGACATTACCTACATTACTACATCTTACCTTTGTTTATTTTATGTACAATTTTACATGTATGATATCATATTTCCTATGTTTACTAGCTTTTGTATTTTATTTCTACTCTATTTCTATTTTTACAGAGCCTGAGATGAATTGTGAAGGAAGCATCATGGAAGCATAAATGGGGGGGGGCTGGGGTGCTTTAGTCGTGAAGTCTTGACCTCACTAACACCGTGGCGGCGTGGTGGAGGAGGAGGCTGGCGCTGCGCTCACACACCTGTGCAATCAAGCTTTTTGTGCTGGAACCACTTGCTGACCCTGCCGTCCCCAGACACAGAGATGAGGGCCTCCACTGTCTCCTCCCTGGAGAAACCCCGCTCCTGCTCTGTCCAGCACAGCTGCTGCAGGGGCCACACATGCTTATGGACGTATTCACTTGAGAGAGAGAGAGAGAGAGAGAGAGAGAGAGAGAGAGAGAGAGAGACTCTTAATCAAGAGATTGAAGAGATTGATTGATTGAAGGGTTAGCTCCACCTGCTTTATACACGCACACACCCACACCATCCTCACCTCCGGCCAGGGCTCTTCTCAGGGCTCTGGATGTTGTGCAGGGCTATGCAGCCGTCCTGCAGACCCACGGCCAGCAGGTTGGGCTTACTGGCAGAGAAGTCCAGCGCAGACACGCCGCTCTGGCACAGGAAGATGCGCTCTGGCCACTGCAGCAAGCAACGTTAACACTTATTACTGGTCACATTCACCCATGTCAAGGTTGTTTTCTCTCTGTCTAGTTTTGCAGTCCCTCTTTCTCCATCTACTGTTTAACTAGCTCAGTCCATTTTGTTACACACAGTATGTGTCATATTGTTAATGATCACAAAGCGCGGTACATACAGTGATGTTTTTGAGGGACCAGCAGCACACCAGCCCTGCTGTGTGGTCTTTGGAGTGACCGTAGCCCACAGCTAGGAGGTCCTGAGGAAACGACACAAGAGGGAGTATCACAATGATTCTTGCATGCGCCCAAAGGGTTAAAGATTCAGGATTTATTCAAGAGCTATTTAACTATCAAAGGTACAAACAAAGTTAAGGATGAGTACAGATTTTTAACATATTAGTCACTTTTGATTTAATTATTTGATTGATTATTCATTCACATTTTTTTAGGGTGGTCTGAAGAAGAGTTTTCTTAAGGTGGTCTGACAGGTTTTCTTAAGGTGGTCTGAAGGGTTTTCTTACGGTGGTCTGAAGGGTTTCTCAAGGTCGTGAGCTCACCTGGTTCTTCTTGTTCCAGGCCATGCAGCTGACCTCGTGTCCGGTGGTGAGCTCACAGCTGAAGGCCCACAGCAGCTCCAGTACTGGTGGCGGGGAGCTCTCCTCTCTCCTCACCCCACTAGGGACTTCTGTCTTGGGCTTGGCCACACCTTCGTCTCGGTCTGAAAGCAGACAGTATGGATGCTGATGAAGACTATTGAAAATGAATCCATTTGTTAGTAGAATTTAAAGCTATTGCGTCACATGGAACATCAATTAAATCTGATCTTGCAAGAAAATGCTTGGACCTTTGCCATTGTAGTTTGGACATACCTCATACGCGATCCAAATTTATCTTACTGTGCTTTTTCCTGTGTTTTGTATTTACAGATGTATAATGTATGCACATGCTCTTTGTGCTTCCCCATGTAATGCAGCTCTGATGAGCAACAGTGGCGGTGAGTAGAGAGAGGAGGGCTGTGTTTACCTTGCGGTGCCAGAGCAGGTAGCTGTCTGTATGCAGCCAGCCTGGGCTGGTAGATGTTTGCCAGGACGGTCCTTTCCATAACCAGCAGGCTGTGGTGGAAGCTCTCTGAGTTCAGGATGAGCGCTGGGTCCGGCTCGTCCTCCACACGCACCAGGAATATCTCCGTCTCCATCCCTGAACTGGTCGTACTGGCTGGGAGAGAGACGGACGGACAGTATGTCACAATGGACGACATGGTCTTCTCACTCATTACCATTACCAACTTTATTCTGTTCATCGTTTATTTATATACTGACTTTTACATGTGGATTTATATGACTTTATTTCATTGTTATTTGTAAGAATAAAATAGAGAATTAGAAGATTTTTTGTGAAAATATAATTTTTCTCCTTTTCTCCTTCGTTTGTACCCAGTCGTTTCTTGAAATGTGTCGCACTGTATCACCCAACTGATTTCCGTATTTATAATTTATGCTTTCAAATCAGTGGTTCAAAACAGTGCTTTTGAGCATGGATAAACATGTATGCCCATGTCAATGGATCATCATACCTAAGCTGTCGGTGTTGACCAGTGACGTGTTCTTCTCTGGTTCTCCTGGGGCCACCGCCACACCCTCTGGGAAGCCCAGCTTATCCCCCCTGGGGTCCGCGGCCAGCGGGGCCTCCCCCTGCTCAGCACCGCAGAAGGAGTCGTACATGTCCCAGGCAGTCGCCATTGTTGCTGTTAAAGGATAACTTTGGTATTTTTCAACCTGGACCCTATTGGCGAGACTCTAACCAAGTCTCATCAAGGAGAAGTCTCAATCTGAACTCTCCTTGGCGAGACTTGGCTAAACTCAAAAACAAGCAGACCCGATAAAGCGAAAGGTAAAGACAAATGTTTTATTTCTCCGTAGGGATATTTTTCTATAATGTTGTTAGACACTCATAATAACAATCTGAGCCTGTCGGTGGCAAAACAAACACTTTTAGAGGACGTACATTGATGGAGCGCTATAGTTGAACATTTCTGCCCATTTTGCAGCTGACGGCTGAAGCTCAATACTGGACCAATTGCAAAAATTGTTGTCCGCATTAGTCCCTGTAACCCATGATGGTAAAATAGGGTCCAGGTTGAAAAATCCCAAAGTTATCCTTTAAAGGGATAAACGTTATGTGTTTGGAGAAGCGGTCCCTTTGCTCTAGCCTGGAAAAAGTATACTGTATGCATGACGAAATACAAACCAGGCTGGGACAGGACATGAGGCCGTGTGTTCAATGTCAAACGTGAACAGTTGATGAACAATGTTAATTGTAAGAGGAATTCTTTCTTTGCTTGGAATTCGTTTTTTTAGATGTCGGGTTCTGCTTTGCTTTTGTGTCAACGTTGTTGTTGGCGACTGAATTATCACCTGCAGGGCTTAAAAAAAGAAGCTGTATTTACCTGTACGTATTCTGTCTGTACAGCCCAGATCTGCTTTTGCAGACTTAGTAATAGAGTAAAAGATTACTTCAATGGCCTTAAACCTTTTCTATTTGTATCAACTGAACTCTCTAGATTCAGCGGACATGACCCAGTAGAAGAGGATGTATTTCAACTCTACCTGCATCCACCATATTGATTCTGTCGGTCTGGATCTTCTTGGTCTTAGGCACGCCGTTGAACGTCTGCATCGACCGGTCCATGTACTTATCATTGCCCATCCTGTTCTTGCAAAGCTCAGCATAGATGAGGTTCCTTTCTCTGATAAGTGAAGATGACGAGTCAAGCGTTACAATTCAATAACAATGCAGTAAACCAAGGTTTGGAGTCCAGACTTTTCCTCAGTCTTTATGCCTTTAACTGTGGTGTTCAGTTTTGATATAACTGGGCTGCATTTTTCAGTTATATTTGGTTTTAGATTTGCTTTTCCTGATTGCACATGGACATACTATTTACAAACTTTCCAAACTTGGACAAGAACCTGCCAGTGACTCAGGTGAATTTGTTTTTGTGAATTTGTTTAATGGACAATGGAAATGGGTCTGCAATGACCTGGCAGGACATGGTTTCAGGGTAGAACATACACACAAACCTAACAGACTCTGCATCCTCTGCATCCACTGACACAGAGACATCGGGCATTTCCAAGAGTGTGATGGTGTCTGTCTCCGAGATGAAGCAGTCAACCACGTCCTCTAGCATGTCTTCCGTCAACTGCTCCTTCACATCCTCCCTCTTCACATGGATGTCTGAACGGTCAAAAGAAAGGACATTCGTTGAGAATAACGAATTAGGTAAGGCAAGTTATGCATGAATCATACCAAATGGTCATCAAGGTATGAATATGAGGTTAATGTAGCCTACCATATACCATTTTAGAAACTTCTCTTCAAAATGAATTAAGACGACAAAACGGTGGTATCAGGATAAGTTAGTAGTTGACTTGATACCACCTGATATTAATATTATTTGTGTTCATGAAAACTCAAGTCTCGCTCACTGACCTAAACGGGTAATAGGAATGTCTCTTTTTGAGGAAGGATCCTCAATGTCTTCATTAATCGACTCCATGGTGGACTGGCTCGATCTGGAAACTGTGCTGCTTCCAAAGAAAGACCTGGAAAACAATACAAATCAACTCCTTTAAAATATTATTGAAATGGTAGATTTTATCTTAAACTTTATCCGTATCAACAACTCTTGATGACAACTTGATTGCACTTTTTTAACCAAAACAATTGTTTAACAAAAACAATGCATTCAACACAGGACCCTGATGACTAACTGGCATTACATGAGGTGTTCGCCAACCTGTTGAAGGGCCCGGAGAAACTTGTGTTGGTGGTTGACTGGAACAGGGTTGAGAGGAAGTCTGTGGAGGCGACGGCAGAGGCATCGTTGGCGAGGATCTTGCTGTGTTTGGTCTGGACGGACCCCGGGTCCGGCTGGTAGAGGGGCTTAGGGGTGACATCTGCACCGCTGTCGTCAAACACCTGCAATAGGATTTTTTTAGTACAATTCAAATAAATGAATCATAATGTAGCATTGTCTTGGCAGGCACACATAAAGTCCTATTACAAATGATACTGAATGGCACATTGTTGAAATAGAGAAACATCTCACTGCTATTTTTATTTATGTTAATATATTGACACAAAAAAAATGCCCTTACATTCGTTATTTTCAGATTGCATTACCTTGAATGTTTGTCTTGGGGTTGGGAGCGAACCTTTGTCCGATGCCTTGCTGTCATTCAGACTTACAATAGAAAAAGCACAACAGCACTGTTAGTTTATGGCATAGGAAGTGCAAATATTACATATATACGAACACAACCTATTATGATGGCAGGATTATGCATAGATTTCACAAATTAGAAACTAGTCATGTTGTAAGATTCAAATGTGAACTTACGACGTAACCTTCAAAGAAGGTCTACGTTTCCTCAGTGTAGTGGTGGACACGGACATGTTATTTAGCTTCTGTCGTCATGGCGACGCGTCGCTAAGAGCCGTTCCTGGTTCGGTCTTTCTGGTGGCTGGTTGGGGGTTGTCATGGCAATTAGCAGGAGGAAGAGGGCTGTGCTAGGATGACGTGGGAGTGCCGCCTACTGGTGGCCGCTGGTTCTCCATACAGCAGTGTGTAAGTGTTCACCTTGGTTTTCTAATCTATCCCAAACTCGGCACAGTCGAAATTAAAAATGGTGTTCAAGCAAACCGAGGCTTTAAATATGTTTGTCTTGGTAGTTATTTTCACGACTTTTTATGCCTTATAAATGGTTAGGTTTATTTTATTTATTAATATTTTTTTTAGGTTACTGGTATACTCAAATACAAATGCAAATATAAATACAAATAGATAAATACATAAATAAACAGTGGTAAATTATAATGTTAGAATTGTAATGTAATATTTTCTTTTCTTTCTTGGTGTGGTTGTGGTGAAGTGCTGAAGAGCCCCTCCAGGCCAGCAGGGGGCGGTGGCGACACCACGTGTTTCCCCGGCAGGGAGCGAGAGAGACCGCATGATGGCGGCCATGAGTGACACACGCTGATGTTCATACTGTATGACTACACACCTCACCTCGACCTGTCACCAGGTGAGTGGCGTTGATTCGCATTAATGGAGTTGGTGTTGCTAAAACAGGGAGCTTTAGTATTCTACTAAAAATGGAAACTGAATAACATTGACGGAAATGTGTCATGCATGTGGTTCATTTTATTGGTAACTGCGGGTTATCATTTCTATCAAAGCAGTCGGTATGATTATGTGGAAGTCCGATGTAGGCTGCATCTATATATATATATATATATATATATATATATATATATATATATATATATATATATATATATATATATATATATGACCTTGACATTCTCCTCTTGGTGCAACATGGCTGGGTAACATAACTATTATGGTCTAGATCCGTCACCTCCTGGGCGCTGCCGAGTTGCCCTTGAGCAAGGCACCCCTAACTGCTCCCTGGCGCCGCTACGTGGCAGCCTATCACTCCACCATCTCTCCTTGCATGTCTATAGGCCTGTCTGTATTTGTGTGTGTGTGCATGTATTTCAGGCCTGTGTGTGTGTGTGTGTGTGTGTGTGTGTGTGTGTGTGTGTGTGTGTGTGTGTGTGTAAAAAAAAGTTGAGTGATAAAAGAATTTCCTCAATGTGGGATTAATAAATTAAATCTTAATCAGTGGCATCCGCTACCGTCGTACTTATTTGTGACGCGACCACTTTCCCTTCCTTAATGTGACGCAGCGGCACACCTGCATCCCCCATGCAGCCCTTACTGCAGCGGGGCGGGCAGAGACTCGTCCGCTGCGCCCCGCGAGCCCTCACCCTCGTCCGTAGACACGGTACGGACGGCCATGGACGCGGCACAGACCACCCCGCCCCGCCCGGCGCAGCACGCACCCCGTCCGTACCGATGGTGTCCCGGATGTACCAGCCCGCCAACCTGCGCGAGGGAGGCCAGGAGAGCGAGCTGACCTGCAGGAGTCAGCGGCTGATGCAGCAGGCGGGCCTCATCCACCCGTCCAGCCCGGGATGCTACTACTACCTGCCGGCCACCGTGCGCGCCATGGAGAAGTTGGTGAGGTCTCCCACAACGAGGTGTCATTGGGTCGTGGGCCTTTTTTGTTACAGCCGCACCACGTATGTAGGGACAAGTGCTTGGACATGTTGGAGCACCTCTTAACATGTTTTGCTTTGAAATATGCCGTAAGGGAATATCGGAGGGTTGTGAAGAGAGGGAGAGAGCAGAAAAGGGCAGAAGAGAGCAAGATTTTGAAACTGGAACAGCCCAAAAAACGTCAACTCCCTCCCTGCTCCCTAGGTTTCTCCACCATTGAGAAGTGTTGCATTTCATGCGCCTGTGATTGACAGGCTAGATGTATTCCCCGAACCAATCAGGGACAGATGATTGTTCAAAAATTAGCCTCAAATTTAAATCATCTCAGACAGAGGCAGGCGCTGGCAAAACACGAAAGATATTCTCAAGGAGCATTTCAATCACTCATAGCTGATGGATGGCCATCCCATTTCTAGCAAATTACACTCAAATAATAGTAAGGTGCTACACAAATAAAATATTATAAATATTTTGGGCAATTCATCCGAATTTGTGTTGCCACCATCGGCACCTTAACATATAAAGACGTAGGCTTTCTGTCTATAAAAACAACTAAGAGGCGGTTTCCAAGATAAAAGGGCTTTCCCAACCGGATCTCCTCTTGACAAGGTAACGCAATGAATAACCTCAGCCTCAAACCAACAGGTGCGGCTGATTGATCAAGAGATGCAGGCCATTGGCGGTCAGAAGCTGGACATGCCCAGCCTATGCTCGGCTGAGCTGTGGAGGACCAGCGAGCGCTGGGACCTGATGGGGAAGGAGCTGTTCCGCCTCCAAGACCGCCATGGGGCAGATTACTGCCTAGGCCCCACACACGAGGAGACTGTGACCACCCTGGTGGCCCACCAGGCGAGCCTGTCCTACCGACAACTCCCTCTTCTTCTCTACCAGGTTAGCATTACACAATGTGTTCCCCAATTTTGGATTCTGGTCTATTTTCTAGTCTATTGATGATATGTCATCAGCCATAAAAGTAGCCTGTCAAAGAGGAGCGAGTAGTAGTCTGCGATTCGCTCATGGCACATGAAGAAATCTTTTAAATCTTAAAAATATGTGTAATTGTATTTTTTTTTACTGCTTTGTTGTTTGAGTATGTGTGCTTGATGTTATTTCCATGCTGCTTAGAGGACCCTTCCCTTGCCTTGTTGTAATAATTGAAGACTGAATAATAGAATGACATGTGATGTCCTAATGTTCGAAAACCTTTTTCACTTTGACACGTGACATGCTGGCATTTTTGTATCAATGGCAGGTCACCCGCAAATTCCGGGACGAGCCCAAGCCCAGGTTCGGCCTGCTCCGCGGCAGGGAGTTCTACATGAAGGACATGTACTCCTTCGATGTCAGCGAGGAAGCTGCGCGTCGCACATATGAATCGGTGTGTCACGCGTACGACATGCTGTTCTCCCGGCTGGGCCTGCGCTGCGTGCAGGTGCAGGCAGACACAGGGAACATCGGAGGCACGCTCTCCCACGAGTTCCAGCTGCCGGCAGACATAGGCGAGGACCGGCTGCTGGTCTGCGGCAGCTGCTCTTTCTCTGCCAACGTAGAAACCCTGCCTTCCGGCAAGACGGACTGCCCGCGGTGCCACACCGGCACTCTGGCCGAGTCAAAGGGCATAGAAGTAGGGCACACCTTTTACCTGGGCACCAAGTATTCCCGGATATTCAATGCCACATTCAGCAACCACCAGAACCAGGCCGTGGTGAGTGAGATGGGCTGCTATGGTCTGGGGGTGACGCGCATCCTGGCGGCGGCCGTGGAGGTGATGTCCACGGAGGAGGCGATCCGCTGGCCCGGGCTTCTGTCCCCGTACCAGGTATGTATCATACTGCCCAAGAAGGGAAGCAAGGTGGCCGAGGAGAGCGGGGCTTCCGCCGAGGGACTGGTGCACGCGCTGCAGGAGAGCCTGCCTCGTCTGAGGGGAGAGGTGGTGCTGGACGACCGCAACCAGATGACCATTGGCAAGAGACTAAAGGATGCCAACCGGCTGGGCTACCCATACGTGGTTGTGGTCGGGCAGGGTGCCCTAGAGGAGACGCCGCGGTTTGAGGTGATCTGTCAGCAAACGGACGAGACGATGTTCCTCAGTAAAGACGGACTGGTCGACCTTCTGGGCAGGGTGGAAACTGTATGATGATGATGAAATAAATTGAATGAAATGTAAAAATATGTGTATACATATTCATATGTATAAATATTGTGGTGAATGAATGGGGTTGAAGGGAGACTAAACCGGTTCAGTGTGATAGTTGTACATAGACCTGGTTGTGTACAGCACAAATCATTCAGTCAGTATATTTATTTGTTACACTTTGTTTGGTAATAATAAAAGTTAAAATTCTGGAGTAAAATTGTATCTACTTTTATTATTAGTAGTAGTAGTAGTAGTAGTATTAATCAGTGGCGGATTAAAATTAATGTTATCACACCACTATGATAAAAACACACGGGGAACTATAAACCTTTAAAATGTTTACTGTACCGATAGCGATATATTGTTGCGCTTTCGTCTGACAAATGCACTTATTGTAAGTCGCTTTGGACAAAAGCAAAAATGTAAATAAAGGCACCTACATGGCACCACATCACATGTTCTCCACTGGAGGTGCATCCATTGGGAAACCTCCCCACTGGGCCGGTCATTACAATGTATTGCATGATGGGCCATCCTGCACTCAATCATTTTTTTCCCATGTGAAGGGCAGCCAAGAGGGGACTTACTCTCGTTTTCGCCACCCTAGAGGGCACTTTCGCCCCGAGTCCCCCAGTGTTATTAATAAACGCATACTGTACGTTTTTTCATAACAAATGTAGCGCAATGCCTGCGGAACTAATGACGCGGCAGCGTTTGCTGTACGGAGGGTCATAAACGTAGCGCCGTTCCCATCCACATGCGTAGTTAAGGAGCTGGAGATCCCTCCCACTCCCAGTCAAGTATGTAATGAGTATGCAATATAATAACTCATGTGTAGTATATTGTATTGTAGCGATATTCCATACTGCAAACTAACTATTAACAGTTAATTTTGTTTTCTAAAGTTTATTGGAAATGGCTTCGGCGGACGAGAGCGATGATGGCTGGGATGAGTTTCTGGACCAATTTGCAAAACAAAGATACAAAAATGCTTTTAGCGAAGACAATTGGGAAGAGGTAATATCTAACAACACAGCCTTTATACAAACGTTGATATCTGTAACTTCAGTAACGGTATATATCCTGTTTTGCCTTAATTGTCGTGTCTTGCCCATTTGCTTACTTGTTATTTTGCCTTTCCTAGGAGTTTGATAAAATACCATTGTTTATGAAAAAAGCCCCAGAAGTAATTGACCCTAAACTCCACCCTGAGTGGGCTTGTATCCAGGCCCTCATCAACGATGAAGACACGACTCCAGAGGGCAAGTGCGACGAAGTTTCATTTGTTTGGTTATTTGTTTTTGTCCTTCCCGTTTGTGATTCGTCTGATGTGTTTATTATTATTCTCTTCAGAAAAAGCAATCAGTCTGAAAAATGAAGGGAACGCACATTTTCAAGAGAAAAAGTATGACAAGGCAGTGGTGGCCTACACAGCAGGGTTGAAGACGAACTGTGAAGACCAAGACATCAACACTATCCTACTCACAAACCGAGCTGCTTCACAGTACTATCAGGGTATGGTTTTTCTTATACTGATTCGTTTAAGTTATTTGTCCATCTTACCATACATGGAGCTGTGTTGCACATTTGAAATGTTGATGGATGACTATGGGGAATTTTATGATTGTGTGTCAGGAGATTCTCATATGATTTTTATGTCACAGGTAACATGCGCTCTGCCTTGAGTGATTCATGTGCTGCACTGAAGGTCAAACCAGACCATCTTAAAGCATTGATCAGAGGTGTGTCATATGTGAATTGTTTCTATTGTTTCTGTGTCTGCTGACAAACAGCTGACAAACTGGCTATGAGGGTGCGCTATAACAATTAATAGCGCAACTAAGTGCATCTGGTTTGGGAAATCTCATCAGTATTTCCTGTTTAATACAATGGAGAAAGAAATGCACCAGAAAAGATGCAATGAGTGCCTTGTGTTTCCTTTTACTGAATTCTGTAGGAGCTCAGTGTTGCATGGAGCTTCGTAGCTTTGCAGAGGCCATCCGGTGGTGCGACAGGGGGCTCAAGATGCACCCCACCGATGGAAAGCTGCAGGAGTTGAGGTCCGCAGCGGACAAACACAAGGTATGGCTGTTGATGGGTCGATGCTTATTCTGGGGGTCTGACTGAGGGTCAACGGGTGCTAGGTGGGACGGGTAAAGGCCAAAGGAGCAAAATCTATCTAAAATCTAGCGACCTCGTCACTGCTCATGACAATCAGTGTTTGTGTAAATGTTCCTGCAACTAGTAACCAGCTACTTACGCTATGCATTCGTAGTGTGTTTTGTTTTAATGTGTGTGATACTCGGCCCATCTTCCTGGTTTTCAGAGAGCAGCAGAGAGGGATGCCCGGAAAGCAAAAGCCAGAGAAAAAAAGGAGCGCAACGAGAGAGAGGCTGTATTAGCGGCCATTAAGGTAAGATTCTGGTTTATAATGTAGGCTTGCATCATATCATGACTAATGATGAATGTGAAGTTTTCAATATGTTGCAATAGGTTGCATCAGGTTCCATGATACTTTTTCTTCTTCTTCTTCTTAGGAGCGCGGCATCAAGCTCCTCCAGCCAGAGAGGCCCTCAGGGTGTGGCTCTGATAGCGAAGACCAGGAGCAGGGTGGGGGGCCGGCTCTGGACCTCCTCTCCCAGGAGGCCACTGGGGCCCAAGTGTTCCTGGACGAGCAGGGCGCCCTGCACTGGCCTGTCCTCTTCCTCTACCCCGAACACCAACAAAGTGACTTCATATCAGCCTTCTGCGACTCATCCTGGTAACTACTTTTCTCTGCGGTTCCCCACTTCCACTGTAGGCTAATAATGCATGCTACCACCAGTCTTGTATAAAGTACTTGAAAGCGATACTTGAGTCAAAGTACAAGTATCTTACCAGAAAATGACTTTGGTAGAAGTAAAAGTCACCTTTTAGAATATTACTTGAGTAAAAGTCTGAAAGTACCTGACATTTACTGTACTTAAGTACCAAAAGTAATTTTCTGATATAAAATGTACTTAAGTATTAGAAGTAAAAGTAAAAGTATTTAAACAAAGTGAGCAGTTAGAATTTTGATTATGAAAATTGTTTTGGCTCCTGTAATATCCAGGTACAGTACAGGGGAGAGGCTTCAACTTGTTCAACATTAAAATTAAATACATAACAATAAATATAAGTCGTACACATAAGACAACACTGGACTGATGTTAACCTGATGAAGACAATACTCAGATTAACACACTGCCATGTAAACAGCATTCCCATAGTGGGAGTAATCAATACTGAATGAAGACATGTGGAGTATTCCAGTCTTATTGGCATTATTGTTGACATGTAAACACCTTAATCACACTGTGACGTCCTATCAGAGTATTGTAGGGTGACCATTTATGAGTTGTTGAAAAGGAGGACACCTCAGCCCGGGGGGAGGGGGTGCGCGCCTCGGATATACGGCCGACGTGGGGGGGTGCGCGCAATAGTAACACACCGCGGACCTACGACCGGCGGGCGGACCTATGACCGGCGGGGTTGTCTCAAGAAGGAGGACAAATACGCGTCCGGCCTAAAGCCGGACGAATGGCCACCCCAGAGTATTGGCAGCATGCCGGGGACACACACACGCACAAAAACCACTAAGTCTGGGAAAAGACATGTCGCCATGGCAACAGTAAACAACAGCCACTTTCAGTTTGGGTTAAAATACCGGTTGATGTCGCCACTGTTGATCTCGTCATTTGTGACCGCAGTAGAATTAGCAGAACCTGCCGCAGCTGCAGGTGCTTCCATGATTGGCCAAAGCAGATCTTCTTCTTCGTCGCGCGCGGTGTTTTTTTTTTCCTTCGCGCTTGGAGGTTGATAAACAGGAAGTAGGTCACCAGCTCGATTTTTATTTTGTAGTAACGAGTAACGAAGATGGTTATGGGAAATGTATCGGAGTAAAAGTACACATTTTAGTGAGGAAATGTAGTGGAGTAAAAGTAAAAGTTGTCAGAAATATAAATAACGAAGTAAAGTACAGATACGTGAAAATTCTACTTAAGTACAGTAACGAAGTATTTGTACTTCGTTACATTACAACACTGGCTACCACTCAGGGCCACTTGAGGGGGCAGTGGCTCCAGCCAAGGAAAACGGGGCAGCTGTAAGGGTTGGAAGTCGCCATAGTCACAAATGTAAATGTAAATGGAATAGAAGAAAATCCATACTGCATTACTGGAGATGGCAATGGATTTGATGGAACATAATTTTCTGATGCTCAATGCACAGATTGATAACCCTTAATGACATAATAAGAAGTAAATTACAGATTTCTGTTGTCCATCACTTTAATTTATATTACAGTTGTTCTGTTCCAAAACGTTCCTTCCGTTTCAAAGATGGCAAAGGCTATATTATAATATCAAAATCTTTTGAATAGAATAGGGGTGTCCCCGAATAAGAATTTACAGTTTACGAATCAGATTCATAGTCGAATCTGATTCGTCAAGTCTTGCCTATAGTCGACTCATCGTCGAAACATGTTTTTTTCTTTTTTTTTGCTCATTGATCCATATTCTCATTTGCGACATTTGCGCTGAACGGCGCGCATCAAAACAGCCGCCCCTATTATTTTCTATGTACACCCCAACCCCGGCGGCGGCAGCGACACACCGCCCCGCTACACTTCACGCCACTGTCCTATTTCACAGCGTCGCTGCGTATCAACTGCCGCCAAAAAGGTGCTTTTTTCTTTTCTTTTCTTTTTCTTCTGCTCCAGAGATGACTTTATTCATGTTGACACGCCGCAGCGCGACGCTTCCTATGGGTGCTAGGGGCGGCACTTGTGTCATAGACGCGCCGCGGCGGCAGTGTTTTGCACTTGATATTTATACAAAAATAGGCTATATATCATGATTTATTGGGAGAAAGAAACTATATATAAAATCAGACATTCAGCACCGCCTATAGCCCGAATGGAATGATCCTGTGTTTTACCGACGATTCGACTATGAGATTGGCAGTCGAATCAGGCTCCTTTGATCGAATAGTCGACTATTCAGGGTCACCCCTAGAATAGAACATAGACTTTGTCCGTTATTGAAATTGAAAAAAACAGACATGTCCAATGAAGTACAGTTCATGCGGATCTGCCGGGGTATGAGCAGACATGCAGTTTTTTTTTCCATCACACTTTTATCTGTTTTGTCATGCAAAATAAGTGGGCTTGCATACTTAGGTGTTTGCGTAACTGCCATACAGACTTTTCAGCAAGCTCTGAGGTAAGCTTGCTGGTGTAAACAACTGCAGTATAAACCCTCACACAGCGCAGTAACACCTGCATTCCTTCTATCAACTGGAGGCTAGTGTCATGTGACAGGGCGGCTACCATGCGGATCCTATCTCATCTCACTATCACTATCAGAATGTTAACAGTAACGATTAAGAACAATAATTATAGTCATATAAATAATAGCATCAGCCGTGCTTGAAGACTACACTAATAAAACCATTTTTTCTATTTGTCTATTTTGTTGAGCGCTCGCCAATGATCCGTGTGTAGTATATGCTATATCAATATTGACTAGCGAGTGGTTACAGAATCTCTCGTGGAAGCGTTGTCAAGTGACGTACTTAGAAACATCACTGTGCCTAATGTTTTACGATTCCTAGCCCATGCAATTCTATTATTATTTATCCCATTATTATTCGTGACATTATCCAAAGCAATGTAAACTGGCGGTACACCACAGTTGTTTTTCTATGGTGTGGGGTGTTCTTTATTAACATCAGTCAGGCTGCTTTAGTCCGGCCCCGCTGACTCTGCACCCACCTACCCACACGCAAGTCATACGCATGTTTGTTGGAAGAGAAGGGGCATGGCTGCAGTTGAAGAATCTTGTGTTGTGCTTTCTCTTTTGTTGCAGCTTCATAGACCACTTAGCAGTGATGTTTGGTGAGGAACTTCCCCCTTGGGACACAGACAGGAAGTACCTCCCTCAAAACCTGCAGGTTTGTCAGATGTGGTGGTGGGGGGGGGTGGGACGGGGGGTAGGGGTGCAAGGAAAATGTTGGGCAGTTATTGTGAAAAGGGAAACTCGAACCATCAGCCCAAATATAATTATATGTATAATTTTGTTATGAGCTATGTCACCAATGTTAACGACTATTAGAATGCTCATTTAATTACCATGATCTCAAGCGTACACATCACTCTGTATTTCTTTTCTTTTCTTCAAGTTATTTTTTGAGGATGAGGAGAAGGAAGTTTTGTACCAAGTGGAACCAGACATGTCCCTTTTGAAAGTGTTGCAGCATAAAAGGTATTGTTTGTCTTTGTTCTTATTCATATTGGACCTGATCCATTGCCAAAGTAGAATGAATATTGTATGTATATTTTTTATTTGATCTACGCTTTTGTTTTCTGCTTGTTTTGACAGATGTTTTGTAAAAGCTGGCTCTCCCAACTTTATTGTTTTGGTCCGAGGATCACCATTCTGCAAACATTTTTTAACAGCGAAGACGCTAAAAGGAATGTAAAAGGTCATGTCCCTTTCCGTCAGCCACTTATTTCCTCCAATCCACATCTTGACACTCGTGTTTGTAGGCATTTAAAACAAATCCAGAAAAACAAAGGACAGTCAGGCTCACTGCACCCAGACAGTGTTTATTGTAATACAGTTAATCACATGAACTATTAACATGTAAAGTAACATAATAACATAAGTAACAAGTAACTTAAAGTAAAATAAACAAGCTAAACCAATAAAGGCAGAATGTACAACTCTTCCTATGCTTTTTAAGTTAAAAAAACTCTTCAGAAATTAAAACTATACTGTATCACAGATTAAAGGTTAAAAAATGAAGTGAAAGAGATGGACTTGCTTGAACTGTTTCAATGTTATGTATTAAGGAAACAACCCGGGGCCGACTGAATGAACGCTGCTGCACTGAGAAATGCTCTCAGAAACATGATTGTTCGGGTTTCCATGCAGAATTTCAGATGTGTAAAAAAAAAGAGGTGAGAATATGTGTATATTCACGCACCCTAGACACCATGCGTACGCCAGTGTTGTAGTACTCGAGTCCGGGACTCGGACTCGAGTCCGACTCGTGAGCTAAATTTAGAGACTCGTGACTTGACTTGGACTCGAGCACTGAATGACTCGAACTTGACTCGGACTCGTGCATTAGGGACTCGACTCTTTTTTTAATGTCATTAGGCTATAATTGTAATATGCCATTATTCTATAATTTGGTGTATGATTAGTGCAAGGGAATGTTACTGCTTCATGTCATACATCACACGTAACTAAGTTAATAACGTAACGTAATTACCTAACTACGTAAATAACCCACACAGCAAAAGGACTCCGCGACGGATCCGCCACGGAGGTATCGCGGCTTTCGGAACGGATCCGCGAAACGGACCCGTATCGGGGTCCACTTGCACGCCGCGTTGAATCCGCTATGGAGGTGGATCGCGGACCCGCCGTGGCTCATAACCATGTTATGAATAGCATGAATAGCTTAAGCTATTCATGATAGAAGACATGGTTATGTATGTGCAAATAAAGCACATTAGAGTTGCATTTCTGAGTTATTATTAAGAGGACAGGACAGTAGTTATGAGCACTAGAGTGAGTTAAAAACAGTTAAATACATATGAAAGTTCATAGCTGCCTCCATTAGGACGCGCCTATGAGCTGCGGCACAACAATTATGTTTTTTTTAAGTGTAACAACATGTATGCTTACTTTAGTGCTGACTCGGACTCGATGTGGATCAATAGGGACTCGACTCGGACTCGACTCAGATATTTTTTTTATGACTTGGACTTGACTCGGACACTGGAGACTCGAGCCTGGACTCGGGACTCGAGGCATAGTGACTTGACTACAACACTGGCATACGCAGTGTTGCAAGTAGGGATGGGTACCGAAACCCGGTATTGAACGGGCCCCGGGGCTAAATTATTAAAGAACTTGGTATTGACAAGGTCCGGGCTGGACATTTTAGCAGGACCTGGCAACCCTGTCACAGACCCTCTCATCAACATGGAGAGAACTAAACGGTCTAAAGCGTGGTCAATTTTACTTGAGTCGATCACGACAACGCTTGTTGCCACAAGTGTAATAAAACCCTTGCCAGTAAGGGAGGCAATACGCGCAAGTAATCAAAACATCTGACCACCAAACATAATATAAATCTACAGAAATGCACAGTTTTCGACTGCTCTGCTTGCAGTCCTCCGTCTCTCATGGTCCCATCCTCGTCCGCTGCTTGTATGCTGCACCAGAGCCGTAGATATGGAGTTCACCAGGCTAATAACAAATTATTACAAATAGGCTAATGAATGAAATCTAATTGCGTAGCTAATTGTTTAGCTATGATGAATATACTTTAAAGATTTGGCCACTTTTTGTCACTTGTCAGGCTGAAGCTGCAGCCACTACCCAAGCCTCCTCCACCTCCAGTGAGAGGTTATTTTCTACAGTAATAACAATAGGCTACTATCAGTCAGGAGGAGAGATCCCCACTTCTGCCAGAGATGGCAGATATGTTGATTTTTGTGCAGAAGAACTGTTGGGACAATAAAACTTCTGTAAGCCTTTTGCTGAAAAGAAACATTTTTTGTTTTATTTACTTATTGCATTTGTTGTCCATGAGTTATTATAGACTAGAGTATTAAAATCATTGCTGCTGAAGAAAGATTATTTTGTTATATAAGAGAATAATAAAGCAATGTCAATTCTGTTCTTAATGGACATTTTTTCTTCCAAAATAATCAAAAGAACCGATAAGAGTATTGATAAGAGTAGTAGTAATAGCGATAAAATCCTAACGATACCCATCCCTAGTTGGCGAAACCGCCAGCGAAATAAAAAGACATCATTAAGGCACTTTTGAGTAGACAGACAATGGGATTAACCCACAGGTCGGGGATATGCATCTGGCCCCCAGGTGTTCCTAGTTTGGCTGACAGAGCATGCAGCATAAGCCATTGCCAATGATGAATTATGCCATTGTAGTTTATATTTAGCCAAGCAGATTACTAGTACTCTTACTGGTATCTAAAAAGATATGTCCAAAAGTTGAAATACAAGTCCTTAAATGCTTCATTGAAAAATAACCATTATTATCTTCATTGTCTTCAATTAATTATCTTTAAATCCATGAGGCTTGGCATTCGTTTTTACAAGAACTGGGTTGGCCAAGCACTATAAACCTAGGTGAAGCCCCATACACCACTTAGCCAGGATCTATATATTATACAGTGGTGGCTGTGGCTGTGCAACGAAACTATAGGAGCCATTTGAGGAGCATAAGCAGGAATCTGTGTCGCAGGCGCATTTGCCTGTTGTAAAGATTGTTGGATGTGGATGTTGGTGACCGGACCTGGCTGTGCGGATACTGGTTGAAGTTGCATATATTGGACGGCTGCATTTTTCTGCTTTTTTATCTTGCGAGCCATCTGACACCAGGAGCAAGTCTGGCAGAACAGGGAAATGGCGATGTCATCGCAGATATTGCCCTGTTGGGAACCAAAATGGTTTTTTTTTTTTTTAATATTTGTTTATTTACGATAAATATGTATTAAACGAAGTAGTTGTGTTATTTTTTTTATATTATATTATTTTCTGATCCTCATAATTGATATACCTAATCCTCATGAGTGTAACTGTGGAGGGTTGTCAATTACATTTGTATTATTTGTATGAGGAACTAAAGGTGCAATATCTTGAACAAAAGACATTGATTCCGTATTTGTGACGAATAGCCACCCTTGGAGACAAGGTACCGGGTGGGACACAGAGGTATCCCGAGGGCTGCTGTGATAGTTGGGGTCAGGAAGTCCACCAGATGACGTCGTACTCCCCAAACTCTTCCATGGTGGAACAGGCGAAGCATGGGAAACACCAACAGCCTGAGAACAGACATTGAATACTCACGTGTTACTAACTGACCGCACTATAGCAGGCATTACCCCAGAGTAGTTTTTTTTTATAATAATAAAATCACAGTAATACATGTCAAACTGAGAAACTGTATGAATTGAAACTCCCAGTTATTCATGTCTTGACAGCAGCCACATATCCCAGTCTCCCAGGTTTTAAAGGGATGGTTTTCAGTTGGGTTTGTCATTTTCACTGCACATTACATCAACAGAACAATATAGTATGTTTTAGCAAGCCTCTATAAAAGATATGTTTTTCTTTATCGAATGTGAATGTTTATTTAGTGTAAATTATGAATAATTAATTAAAAACAGATTGTGAAAGTATTAAGTTCAACTTGTACATAGATTCCTGAATCTGATATTAATACTGTATTTAGATCTAGGGGTGTGTGGGAAACAATAGATTAAAAAAAGGTGAAGATGTCATCTATTGTCCAGGCGGTCTGTTTACCAAACAAAACACAATTCAGTCACACATCCTCATTGAAAAATTGATGAAAATTGGTGTTAACCTTTCACTTCTTAAATGGATGTATGACTTTTTAACTAATAGAAAACAGTATGTTAAGGCAGGCAACTGTCAATCTTCCCTCATTAGCACAAATAGGGGCGTGCCCCAGGGGTGTGTCCTTTCTCCACTATTGTACATACTATACGCAAATGACTGTGAGCCACACTCCTGAATGTTGCCTTATTAGGTTTGCTGATGACACTGCTTTAGTGGGTCTTTTAACAGGTAATGAGATAAGCTTTAGACAGGAAATCGAACAGTTTTTTGAGTGGTGCAATGACAATTCCTTGATTTTAAATATTCTGAAAACCAAAGGAATCGTAATCAATTTTAGGGAAGGACTCACTTTACAATGGAAGGACATAGATATGGTGGAAGAGTATAAGTAGTTGAAGTATAAGTTAATAGGTGCAATCATAGATAATACAGTAACATGGAAGGCTATGGCAAGATACTCAAAGGGACAACAAAGATTTTTTTTTTAAGAAAGCTGCGTAGTTTTAAGGCTGATACAACGATCTTAAGATTATTTTATTAACTTTTATACAAAGTGTTGTGACCTTTGTGATTCAGTGTTGGGGGTGGGGGGGAGGCCTGTCTGTCCAGAACAGGAATATGCTGGACAAGGTAACAAAACTGGGCAGGAAAATGACTGGAACCGAGGTGAAAAGCATTACACAAATTACTGATGAATATACAATTAATTTGGCCTTGAGGATGCTGGATGATCCATCTCACCCTCTCTTCCCAGAGTACTCCCCTCTCCCCTCGGTCTGCGCTATGCCTCATGGTGTTTTTATTAATTGCCTTTCTTCTTTAATAGTTTAGTGCCCTAACAAGTGGCCAGTCTCAGTTGTTTTAATATTGAAGGTAAGATAAACCTTTATTGTCTTGCACTTGGGAGCCACATATAAGCACACACAAAAAACACACAAAAAACAGCACAATAAGCACAAACCTATGCACATACAGACACAGACAATGATAGACAAAATAACATAGTATAGAACATACAGTATAAAAAGATAAAAGCTACACATAAACATAAACATTCAAAGTGCATAGTGTATACTTAGGGTGGCTCTCTACCTGGATTCAACCTGTTAAGCAACTGTCTGACTGCTCTACTACTAGGCTAACAAATCAAACATACAAACAAGTGGCACCCACCCCTTATTGAAACAAAGCAAACTACAAAACAAAATCTACTGTGTTCAAATGTGTAAACTTAATTTAAATTGTAGAAGATGTACTAACAAACAACCAAACCTTTAAGACTGTCCCGCCTGCTCTGCGGAAGTTCTGCTAAATACAGGGGGTTGCTTACCCTTTAACTTACCCGGATATCGTCAAAACGCATAGAAATCCAGGTGGAAATGATTTTGAAGACCACTGACCATCTCAGTCAGTAAAAGTGAAAAAAACGACTGCAATGGGACTGTTTGATTTATTTTAATTGTCGTAGAACAATACCGAATTGTTGGAAAGGTCTTGTTTTGTAGTGTAGGCCAACGTATGAGTTTGAGAGATGTCAGTGGACCATTAACTGAGCTAAGTTTGGGACAGCTCTGGGCATCTAAAGTTCACATATGTGTGTCGTCTTTCACTCTTTCCTTCTTTTATGTTTTTGTTTCTAATAAAATGTGACTACATTGCCCATGCGTCACCCACATACACACCGATTGCATTAAGGTGCACATCTTGTAGTAAGGGTTTGGAAGCTTGTTTAATGCAGTGTATGTTTAAAAAGAGTGGAAGTTAATATTACGTTAAGTTTTTCTATAAATTAGTTAGACATCTATATAAGTTGGCTTGAGCATGATTGCAAAATATGCAGAACATTAATTGTAGTCATTTAACAGACTACTATTTCTGTTTTTTAATACTTTCTTTCGAGAAAGAAGCATACAATTACACATATTGGATTACATTGACAGAATTAACAGAATTACAATTGAATATGGTAAGAGAACATGAAAAAAAGGAAAATACCAATACCAATAATAAAAAGGCAAGGGGTTTAAATAAAGACTTCAAAAGTGATACATATATTGATAGATTTGGTGGTGTTTTTTTCTGATTTATGGCATTTCTTTTTGCACATTTACACTTGTGTATTTGAAATTTGGCCATCAATAATGTTACATTTCAACAGGTTAGGCGAGTAGCGGTATGACAGAAATACGTCATCCGCTGGCCAGTTGAAGAAATATATTTGAATTTTATTTGCCGTTTAAAACGATTTTTGGGGAGGTCCAGCTTTTCTTTGGTGGTCTGTTAAATCGTTTTAGCGGCTGCCAAATAATTTTCCATGTAGAAATAATTATATTCCCATTATCAGAATTAAGGGTCTGCTTTATTTTGTATCAGAACCTGCTGGAGTCTGGGCATTCAGTTGATAAAGCTTCTAAAATGTGTACTGCAGTCAAGACCAAGACCAGATCAATGCGAGACCATTTTCAAGACCATGACTTTAATCATAGTGAAGGCTGGACATTTGCACCATTCCTCTGCTAACATTCCCAATGAAAGAAAGCATTATTTAGGAATTCTAGTAAAATACAAATGGATGTACAGTTTATACCCAGTGACAGAAGGCAATCCTTTGATCTGAAACACTGCAATTCCATATCATTGACCTTGGGAAAGCCTTAACACAGTGGGCTGAATGTAACAGAAGTGTAAAAACACCTTACTCCCCATGTTCACGTGGGTTTCCTCACACACCATAAGACATACATGTTCGGTTAATACTCCTGCCACTGCCCTTGACCAAGGCACTAGGCAGTAGATCCCCGGGGGGAGTGGGTCCCCGGGCGCTGCACTGTGGTGGCTGCCCACTGCTCCTAGTGATGGGTCAAATGCAGAGATCACATTTCATTGTGTAGTACACGTGAATTGCAATGATAAATACAGCTTCTTCTTGTTCAGTACCACTAAACCAAATGATCTACAGTTCTAGATACTGACTGGACCAGTTAGTTTGTACAGGAAACATACAAATGAGCCCTAACACTAGCAACCCTCCAGACTGTGACCAAATAATGTGCAGTGTGACCAAAAATGTTCTCACAGTGACCAGAAAATGTTTCTGTGACCAGAAAAGTCGCACAGTGTCTCCAATAAAGCAACATGTGGATACAACACACCATAATACATCCATGATGCTTTGCACCAGGAATCAACTAAACACATATTGCAGCAGATGTTTGATTTGAGGAGTGCTTCAAGTCACTGGTAATCCAGGGTTTGTTATTGGGGAAACAGTGTCCCTACAGAAGTTAATTTGGTCAGTGGTGCAGTCAACCATTCTGTCAATGTCAGTGTCCATGCTGGTTCCCTGTGACCACTTCCTGTATAAGCCGGTGGTGGCAGACTGCCTCAGTACACAGGGTTTTTTAGCAAGTAGGCGAATCCTGATCACCCTCTCAGGATGAGGAGCTAGTCCTCCTCCCTCAGGCCGAAGGTATAGATTACCAAGATCAAAGTGCAATATATTAATTCTCCCTTGTACCATTTACAATACATTTGCTAAATGTGCACAATAATTAGAATCTTACACTTTATCTTACACCACTGCACTTGACACTTTCTTCTTCAAACTACTGCTCCTCCCACTTTCATCTGTTTTTATTTGTTTGTTTATTTATCCTTATAGCATTTATATTATTTGTATATTTATGTATTTGTAATGACTATCATGCTCTGCTGCAAAGTGAGTTTCCCTTGTGGGACAAAAATAAATATGAATATAAATAAATATAAATATGAACTGAACTGAAAACACAATTGAATGTGTTTGTGTACTAGTATACTGTATTCCTTAAAGGTGCTGTCGGTAAGATTAAGAGCTATTATTGAGTGTAATTTGTTAGAAATGGAAAAGCCATCCGTCAGCTATTAGTGAGTGAAAAGCTCTGTGAGAATATCTGTTCTGTTCTGAGCCTTCCCCTGTATGAGACCATTTAGATTTTAGACAGCTCCCAGTGCATTTTTGTAACCAATCAGGACATCTCTTCCATGATTCGGGAAGTCCATCTTGCCTGTCAATCACAGGTGCTTAAATTAATAAATATTGCTCTCTTCTCCAATTCAGTAATCCATTACTATAGAGGTACTACAGAGACATAGCCCTTACCATCCCATTTCTTAGCGTCATGGCATCATTGTGTGAGTGGACAGTGGGGTCGGCACAAGGTGTGGGCCCAAATCCAGAGAGAAACCAGTAAAGACTCTTTCCGTGACTCGCCTGGTTTTATTCCCCGAACCCATCATTGCAGAGACAATTGCTACATGTATGTATTTTTCAGAATACATTAAGCATGATTTAACATAGTTGCTAAGACAAGGTACATTAATCACAATATATAGAAGAAATGTAGCCTACATGTTATTCAAATTGAATGCTTAGATTAGTTGAGTTGAGTCGATAGATAAATAGGCCTTTATCTTTATACTTTTATAACTTTATACACGCAATAAACTAAAACAAACTTTCAATCTAATTGAATATCACAGGATGTTGTAATATTTCTCAGCTTTTTGCTTCTGATGTTTTTACATAACTCAACAACCATTCATAGAATAATTATCATTCAATAATTCATCTATCTGCACCATGTCTTGTTGAACAGAGATGAATAGGTTACATAATACAGTTCTGTGGCATGGACACAAATGTGTTGAAGATGGACATAGGATGATCTAAACAGTGTAGTAGCCTACAATCAATATGTATAGTCATTACAGTGTATTGAGTATATACACACGTTTTTTTCTTGTCTTTCTGTGTGGATAGCAAACAATGAATTAACCCCCACGGGCGCACGCGCGCGCACACACACACACACACACACACACACACACACACACACACACACAGGCCAATGTGTGTGCGTGTGTGTGTGTGTGTGTGGGGGGGGGGGGGGGGGGGGGGGGAGGGGGCAATATGAACAGTGACATCTTTGTCTCCTCCTGGCCTGCATGCATCCCAACTCTGTGGATTTGGGACACCGCTAACGACCACAACATCATTTGTGTTTCATAAACAGCGCAGCCTCGCTCGAGGCATAAGACCTGCTTTGTTACAGTTTCAAACATTAGGACCGGTCTGACTTTTTTTTTTGACTTAAATTAAATGCAGGCGTATTTTCCGCACCATTTTCGTTTCAGAACATCCTTAAGAAGTTAGAGAGCTTCAGAGTCTCTCAGAGTTTCGTTAGTTCGTTACCCGCAACCCTGCGGGTCCGTCCGTCCGTCCGTGTGGGTGAGGGGTGACCCCTGACCCCAGAGACAGCGGGAACCATCAACACGCACGCACGCTTCCCCTCGCATAAATCCCGTTCACGTCGCCCACCGGGACAGCGACGCGAGACATGAGAAGCGCGAGCGAGACATGACCGAGTCCCGCGCGGCATTGGCGCGTCTGAGGTGAGTGGGAACGGTGCGCGTGCGTCTTGATCAAAGCCTTATTCTTAAAAGTCTTATTTGGTATCTTATTTTGCCAATGTCGTGCTGCTCTGCCGCGATTATCTACGGTTTTAACTACTTGTTTTGTAGCTCCAACTGTTTGTGTGCTGTCTGCTTCGTAGACGTGGCCTACCTACATTATTAGGGCATGTAACCTAAATCCAAAACTTCTCAGGCCAAACTGATGTAGTCGACTTCGAATTGTTAGTGGCAAACTTTTTTTTTTGTATGGCTTTTATTATCATCGGCACAGTAATGGTGTTGCAAAATTGTATTTTTTTTTCTAAACCAAAGTGGTAATTTTAAATTAATTATTGTAGTACTAAATAACAATAGTAATACAACAATCTATTATCTGCCTTTGTTATCCAAAGTTAAAGTACAGCCTTGTTATAAAAACAGTTTACCACCCAAACCTAATTACCGGGGTTTTAATTTGGACATGGATATTGGACATTCAAGGGAATCTAAGGGACCGTCTTAAAAAAGGTTTTGTTGATTTTTAATATATTTTTACATTACAAAAAATTAAATAATTTCCTGTATATATAGGGCATACTTAAACAAAACCAAGTATGTTAGAAAATGCACTGTAGGAGGGTCAATCTACAGCAATTACGTTTTTGAAAAAATGTTTTGTTGATTTTTAATAATTTTTTACATTACATAAAATTCCCTAGCTTCCTGTATGTAGGGACTACTTAAACAAAACCAAGTTTTTTTTTTTTTCGAAAGTGTACACCAGGTGGGTCAATCTACGGCAATTACATTTTTGAAAAAATGTTTTGTTGATAATACATTTGTATATTAAAAAAAATCAACAGCTTTTGTAGCTAAAGCCTACTCATACAAAAGCAAGGCAAAAACAATAGGGTGCCTTGGCCCCCTAATAAAGAGTACAGATTATCTTTTCATCCAGTGGAAGACTTATTGTCCAGTACCACCAAAGGGAGCTAGGTCTATTACTTGAATTTATTCTTTTGATTGTGATTTTTTCAGTCTTTGTCTTCATGAAAGGTAAGCCTTGCTAAGCATTCTTCCCAAAATGTAATCATGTTTTCTTTTATAGTTTTACTCATCCATCGATGCTGATCTTTGCTATTACCTTAAATATGACATTGTGATATTTCACAAAGTTTGGTTATTGGTAGCTAATGATAGGGTATTATTTAAAGGTAGGGTATGCAAGTTTGGAGAATCCAGCACCCGCAAGCTAGATTTTGAAAAATACACCCACCCCATCTTGAGCCCTCACTCCAAAGCCCCTCACTCCAAAGCCCCTCCCCAGCCCCTCCCCCGAACGCTACTAGCTCTACGCTACTAGCCACTAGCTTGCTAGTGAACGCAATTAGGCAGGTACGTAGGAATGTGTGTGTGTGTGTGTGTGTGTGTGTATGAGTGTGAGTGAAATATTATTTGTGTGTGCGTATCTCAATCTGTGTGTGCGCAATAAGATTTGTCTGTCTGTATTCACATTTGTGTGTGTGTAAAAAAAATCTGTCTGTAAATCTGTATGTCTGTCATCAGTTATAACTCAGGCGGGAGCTCTGATTGGCCGTCTTTTTACACGTGGATTTTGGCACACTTCTGCCGTGCAGATCTGCAAATGCGATCCGTGTGTAAAAACGATTTGTCTGTAACTTCACGCAATACAGTCTACACACCACTAGTCGGCGCGTAGCACCCAGTGATGTTAAGCGTGTCATTGTCATGGGGTAATGGCTGCCGTTAATGACACTGGGCCGGTCGTCGGAAACTTCGAACTCATGGGCTTTACAATGCGTTTATTTATGAGGAAAACAAACGTTAACTTACCCATGAGTTGTTATGTACCCATTAACGGCAGCCATCTTACCCATGACAATGACACGCTTAACATCACTGGGTGCTACGCGCCGACTAGTGGTGTGTAGACTGTATTGCGTGAAGTTACAGACAAATCGTTTCTACACACGGATCGCATTTGCAGATCTGCACGGCAGAAGTGTGCCAAAATCCACGTGTAAAAAGACGGCCAATCAGAGCTCCCGCCTGAGTTATAACTGATGACAGACATTCACAGATTTACGGACAGATTTTTTTACACACACAAATGTGAATACAGACACACAAATCTTTAACCTGACTCCGCCAGATGGAATGATTCGCGTTGGCTCAGCATTTCCATCTGGAATCGTTCCGTTGGAGAGCCTTTGAGAGGGGGCGAAAATACTGGTTGCTGATTGGATAAACCATCTGCCTATGTTGGTGATTGACGGGCCAAATCAACCAATCAGATCAACAAAGCGTATGACGTGATAACAGAGCGTCGAGGCAAGCCCATCAAGTAAACAAGTCGGGAGAAGCATAGATATATATAGAACACTAGATGTGTTACGGCGGAGTCTAGAACGTCCTCACAGGTCGGCCATCTTACTCCAGGCAAGATGGTCGTTCCACAGGCATCTTACCACAGGGTGGAGGATTTCAACATGCAGCCTTTCTTATAGCCTATTCGTAATAGGAAATATTGTAATCTTTTTTTAATTATGCAGTGTCATAACTACATATTTGACGTTTATAACAAACCAAACCGTTTGAAAATCGGATGAAATTTGAGCAAGTTATGGTTATCTAAAAGTACATGTACCACTACAACACACTGGGTGACCGAGCTGCCTGGAGTAAGATGGCCGCCATGTGCGGACGTTCGACTCCGTTGGCCAGCAACGCGGACGAGGCATCTAGTGTTGTATATATATCTATGGGGAGAAGGGCAATAGCATCTTTTCCTCCGAGAAAAGCCTCCAGTGCTTTTTGCTCATATTTTAGAGAAGGAATACACTCTAATTCTGCTAAAACTTGCTCGATAGCTGCGCGCATCTGGATCACATCCGTGGAAGCCGCCATGTTGTTTAGACTGAAGATCGCTCCTCATTGCGTCACACTTGAACCCGCCTCAAAACCCATAGACATATATACATAGACGCATAGACATATATACATAGACGCCTCTTAGACTGACGCTGCCCGTTAGAGCTGACGTAGCAGCGCGGCCGCCATCTTGGAAGGGGGGCCCCAGTGCGCCCCCAGTGCATTCATTTCTATGGAGGAAGGTGTATCCCCAACTACAATAATAAGCATAACTCCCCGAATTTTTACCGGATTTTCACACGGTTTGGTTTGTTACAAATGGCAGAGATTTATTTATGATACAGGACGATTCTTTTTTTTTTTTTTAAATAATAAGAATTATTGTTCAATCTTACTTGTTAAAGGTAATCCCACACGATCTGGTGTCAATACTGCGCCGTAAGCTGCACAACATACTGGCATAGCTTGCTCTCCCGTTGACTCCTATGCTAGACTAGAGTGAGGAGTCCCAACCAATATGGCGGCGGACGCTGGGTTACGTTCCATCACGTCATGAGGCGTCTATGTATATATGTCTATGTCAAAACCAACGCCGATTGGACGATCATTTGGTGATCGGCTCCAATTATCTCCGTCGTGTAATGCCAGTCTGAACTGTGAGTGGAATATCATGGAGCTCGCGAGATCAGGCTGGTCTCGCGAGGCTAACAAATCTTATCACAAACACACAAATGTGAATACAGACAGACAAATCTTATTATGCACACACAAATGTGAATACACACAAATCTTATTACACACACACAGATTGAGATACGCACACACAAATAATATTGTCTCAATAATACCCCCATAAGAGTACAGGAAGCTAATTTTTGTAATAAAAAAATAAATTAAATAAACAACAGTTCAGTTGCAGTATATTTATCATTCTTGCGTTCTGTTTCTAACTTGTCTTCTATCTTGTTTTGTATAAGTAGGCCCTATATACAGGAAATTATTAAATTTTTTGTAATGTAAAAATGTATTAAAATCAACATTTTTTTAAAGACAGTCCCTTAAATTCCCTTGAATGTCCCAATATCCAATATTCAAATTAAAATTAACTTTACCCCGTAACCTAATTAGGGTGTCTACTAGAACTGCAGGTCTTGTTGAGATGGTAGAAGTCTTATGCGATGAATCGCGAGGATGAATCCCTTAAAACCCTCAACATTTAGCCTTCATGTCATTAACATTTTACTTTTACTTCTATAAATAAATGCATGCAGCACATGGATTGGACAGTTTTATAATTATAATGCAGCCTGTAAAACTCATTATGTTCCTTTGTTGCAGGACGTGTTGGGGCAGACTGTATTTGCCAGAGCCGCTCGATACACTGTCACGCCGGGTGGCCATCTTGCCTCTCTCCCAGCAGAGCCATGACTGCTTTCAAAGGCGTGTGGACCCAGGACTTCTGGCGCTGCGTTGCGGTCCGAGTTCACTGCAGTGCTGATCTTTGTCCTGTTCAGCCTCGGCTCCACCATCAGCTGGACGGTGGCGGAGGAGGTCGAGCGCCCCCCCTGCGCCCAACCTGGTGCTCATCTTCCTCTGTGCTTCGGACTGAGCATCGCCACGCTGGTGCAATGCTTCGGACACATCAGCGGAGCTCACCTGAATCCGGCCGTCACTGCGGCCATGGTGGTGACCAAGAACCCTGAGCCTGGCCAAAGCCGTCTTCTACCTGCTGGCCCAGTGTCTCGGCTCTGTGGTGGGAGCTGCCGTTCTGGTACGGTGTGACGCCAGAGTCTGTTAGGGGGGGCTTGGGGGTTACCATGGTGAGAGGGATGATGTTGTGTATTTGCATTGGAGTCAAAATGAAATACTTACTTTCAGCAACAACAACAAAAACATCTGTGTTTACATGACAGGTCAACACCAGTATATCGGCCGCCACGCCCTGGGGTTGTGGAAGTCTTCATTACTTCCAGCTGGTCTTCACTGTGTTTGCCAGTTGTGACCCAAAACGCAGTGACCTAAGTGGCTCCCCCGCTCTAGCCATTGGCCTATCCGTGTGTATTGGACACCTTTTTGCTGTAAGTACAAAAAACTTTATGTGTACATTGTGGAATAACTATTTCAAAGTGAAGGTCACAGAGGCCTTTTCATTCAAATGTTGTGTGCATAGGCCTATGCAGTGTACAAAAGTAGAGCAACTCCTCCTACATATCAAATGCATTAACTGACAGGATATCTGACAAATTTCCATATTTTTATTTTATTTTCCAAAGACCATGTTGGTAACACGTTTTGAAACTTTTATCTATGGTAACTTTAATGAGTAAGTTTTGAACTGACACACACATTTCCCATAAAGTTATTTTGGAGCACTAATATACATGATGGTTTGGAAAACGTTGCTCTGTATTTACTGAATACAGAGTATTGTACAATGTGATCTATATGTTCATTTGATGTGTGATGCTACCCTAAGATCCCCTATACTGGAGCCAGCATGAACCCAGCCCGTTCCTTTGGTCCTGCCATGGTCACCTGGAGTTGGGAAAACCATGGGTGAGATAAGATTGGTTTAACCAGCTAACTAACAAAAAATCCAACTAACTCACTCACTCACTCACTAGTTCACTATTTTCTTACACACTATTAATCATTCAAAAAAAATCATAATTTGGTTCACTCAAATTGTCAAAAATAAAAATGTTTGGACAAAGCCTGGGGTCAGCAGTAAGGTAGGTGATTCACGGTCCCAATTTGATTTCTACTTCTTTACACACTATGCACACTCCAATATACTATATGTTTTAGATATACAGAAAAGCAGTGGTTTAATAATATGACATTTACTGATATTCCTCAGAGAAACTTCTGGTGCATGTGTATGTCTCAAAGAGAGTGTGTGTGCGTGTGTTTTTGTTTGTGCTGGCCAATGTCAGGTGTACTGGGTCGCTCCAGTTTTGGGGAGGAATACTAGCAGCATCTTTCTACAGAGTACCTGTTCTGCTGCCCGAACCCTGAGCTGAAGAAACACTACTCGCAAGCCCGGGTCCAAGGCGCCATTCACCTCAAACCAAGTACCGGGAGGTCCAGGCCAGGCCCAGCACCGACCTGCTGGGAAAACAGCCACTTTTCACTATTATGGACATGGGAGCGAGCTGAGCGAAGGAGAGGGGAGCAGGAGATTGAGGTTTCAGGTGAGGTACTGTCCTCTGTATGACTAGTCAGGGGCAACCAAGGCCACCCTGCAGACAGCCATTACCCTCCTCTGAAAGAGGACGGACCTTCTGTAAGCCCCTTATTTGTTTATTTGTTTATTGGATCCCCATTAGTTGTCACCATGGTGACAACTATTCTTCCTGGGGTCCCCTTATGCAAACCTATACAATACCTATGCACCTAACGAGTGAGTAGTGGCACACATATAGAAATATATAGGTCAAGATTGGTGTTTGAGTTTGATCTACTCACCATTTGAAATATAACTAGTTTGAGTTGCTCAATGCTGAAAACAAACCCGAGAGCATGTAAAATTAGTTTACCTGTGATGGAGTAAAAGTGATCCAGGATCTATCCACAATTTGTTTCGTTTTTTTCTTGGCCATAGTACTTTCAATATTATAGCCATGGCCAATTAGACATTCAAGATATTTTCATGAATATTTGTTAAAAACACAAGTGTAAACCTTTGAAATATAAGAGATCTTGCCAGTTCACAATGCCAGTGGTCAACTTCACTTTGCACCATTGTAAATTGCACCAGCATGTAATCATGAATTTTTATAACGCTCAATAATAATTGTATTTTTGTGAGTCTTGGATACAAATATATATATAGTATATAAAATGTTGAGTTGTATAAACACACATTGTGAAACACAAATGATTAGATCACAGAACGACTAATAATTGTACAGTATAGTATTGTACTGTATAATTATATAATTATATATATTATAATTACATATTATATTATATACAGCCATACAGTATTAGCCATATTAGCATCTATCACTAAAGTGGCTTCTCTACAAGTAGTATTTACTTGTCATTTCTGTTCTGTAATAACTTGCTATGGAATGTAAATATTACTGAATCTGGACAATGAAATGTTAACGTAGCCTATTCCTTCATTCATTGATTTTGTTATCATTGAAATGTATGTAATTGTATGATGACACTATTTTTTCCACAAATTGATTGACTGATGTATCTTGCTGATTTTGTGATTGATTCCTCATGACTTTAGGAGTTAAATCACTTCTATATAGGCCTAATATACGTAGGTTTACATACAGTTTTAATTTTGTGTGGGGATTTTCTTCCATGTTTTGTGTTTTTTGCAATAATCTACTATAATATGAAGCCCAAATAGAAATGAATGAAATGTTTCATGTGCTGAATGGTGAATAATATATGACGAATCCTTTGGTCCCTCATATGTGGTCTATACTGGCAGCTTTTATTCCCGTCTCTATCGCCTTCCCGGCACCTTAAATAAGCGCGTGCTGAGCTGTAGGGCTCGGAACCACATAAAGCTTGCAGCTCTGCCGTCCATTACGGCGCATGCTCCGATGCCGAGAGGACTGCTTCGCGACCAGAACCGCTATATGGCGAGTATGCCGGGAAGGGCAGACCGATGCAATAGTAAACACAGCGGTGAGTCTGACCGGTGGACATGATACGCCGACGAGAAAAGCGGAGGAGTGATGATGAGAGGAGAGGAGGACGAACGGTCGAACGACGTCTATCCAAAGAGGTCCTGTATATCACCGGAGACGAGAGGTGGAAGATTCCGAGCTAGAATGGGAGTCAGCGACCCTTGTGGACCCAGGTGATGCAGATCACTTGACCCTGGCGGCCATTACACGAAAGCTGGAAGAGCAAGGCGCCGGTCCCGTTATGCAGAAGCAAGCCATCACCCTGCGACTTGCGGACGCTGTACACCTGCAGCGTGCTGGACAGCGACACGCCATTCGGACTGCTGAACAAAGTGTGGTTCGCCAGCAGGTGGTGCTAAATACCTACATACCTACAAAAACAGCCATCTACAATTTCCATGTACAGAACTACAAGCTTCACATGTTTCATGTTGTCTGCTATTACCCTCCCCTAGTCTGTGAATGAAGTTCACAAGAAGCACTTTGTACAGATACTGTAAATGTTTGTTGGGGTTTTTTTTTCAATACAATCTAAGCACTTTACAGTCATCATAATAGCATGTCAATAGGGAAAGTATGGTTATACACTGAGTAAAACAAAACAAGTTATTCAAATCATTTATAACATAATATTTGACACAACTTTGCCATAAACGATACAATAAATATAAACACATTAACTAGTATTCATAAACATGTAATGATTACTACTGCTATGTTGTCAATTATGGCACCCATTGCAGTCCTAACCATCCCTGGAAGGTGGGATCCCTCACTCGGCGTTCCTCCTCAAGGTTTCATCCCTGATCATTAAGGGAGTTTTTTCCTTGGCCTTTGGGGGGCTGGGGATAGGGTGTCATAAATATATGGCCTGACTTGACAAACCTCGGCAGTGACCACCAAGAACCCCCTCTCTAAGGCAGAGAAGACACGACCATGAGCATGACGGAATGCTAGATACCAGGCTGAGGCCACTAGAGGGGTCAAGACCCTCACCATGGAGACGAGCTCCCAAGGAGGTGCAGGCTCCTACTACAGAGATGATAGCCCAGTTGTGGATAAGAAGTAGATGATTGTGGATTTACAGTAACAATGGTATGTGTATTGAGGATCATTTTTCTACCAGTAACAAGCATGCAGAGGAAACATTGAGAAGAGCCAACGTAAGTATAGTAAGCAAGCTCAATATCTGGCAATTTAAAAAGGAACTGTCATACAGTGTTGTGCTAGTTACTGAAAAATAGTAACTAGTTACAGTTACTAGTTACTTTGTAAAAAATAACTCAGTTACTTAAACCAAAAAGTAATGCTTTACTGAGAAAGTAACTTTTTAGTTACTGTAAAACGTTCTTCCAATGCTCCCATTAAATAAAGGTTTTTTGATTGAGTTCCCCTCTCACCGTCATTTCAGTTCTGTACTGATGCTGAATAATACAAACTGTTGATTAAAACAACCGTTTCAATTCATTTGCATCCACATCACTGAATCTAATCATCCAAGCAATATGATCCGTTGTGCACCAACACAAACCTTGACACAAACACCAAAGTATTGCACCAAGGGGGGGGGGGGGGGGGGGCGCAACTGCCGTGAAGTTGGTTTGAAATTGGAAATTCGACAGATATTCGCATATTCAACTGAAGACTTTCAGTTGGATATTCGTCAGATAGAGGAAAACTAGTCAGTCCCCACATATGCAAGACTTTGACTTCTTTACCCTCACCCCCCTATAGGTTCAGTCGACACGTGACCTATTCTGAATGATAGGGTACTGGGTCCCCACATATGTCACAAAGCTTGGATTTCAAAAATTAGGTTTCTAATTTTTTTTAATACATTTTTAAAAACTTTGACTTCTTTACCCTCGCCCCCTATAGGTTCAGTTGGACACATGACCCATTCTGAATGATAGGTACTGCGGTCCCCACATATGTCACTAAGCTTGGATTTCAAAAATTAGTTTCTAATTTTTTTTTATACATTTCTGAAAACTTTGACTTCTTTACCCTCGCCCCCTATAGGTTCAGTCGACACATGACCCATTCTGATGATTGGTACTGGGTCCCCACATATGTCACAAAGCTTGGATTTCAAAAATTAGTTTCCTATTTTTTTTTTTTATACATTTCTGAAAACTTTGACTTCTTTACCCTCGCCCCCTATAGGTTCAGTTGACACATGACCCATTCTGAATGATAGGTACTGGGTCCCCACATATGTCACAAAGCTTGGATTTCAAAAATTAGTTTCTAATTTTTTTTAATACATTTCTTAAAACTTTGACTTCTTTACCCTCGCCCCCTATAGGTTCAGTTGACACATGACCCATTCTGATGATAGGTACTGGGTCCCCACATATGTCACAAAGCTTGGATTTCAAAAATTAGTTTCTAATTTTTTTAATACATTTTTAAAAACTTTGACTTCTTTACCCTCGCCCCCTATAGGTTCAGTTGACACATGACCCATTCTGAATGATAGGTACTGGGTCCCCACATATGTCACAAAGCTTGGATTTCAAAAATTAGTTTCTAATTTTTTTTAATACATTTTTAAAAAACTTTGACTTCTTTACCCCTCGCCCCCCCTATAGGTTCAGTTGACACATGACCCATTCTGAATGATAGGTACTAGTGATGGGTCGTTCGCGAACGAACTAGTTCGAACGAACGACTCTTTAAAGTGAACGAACTGACCTCGTTCGCCACCGTCGTTCGCGTCGTTCGTCTCGTTCGTCTCGTTCGCCTGAGTCTCTCTGACGCGCTGATTCGCGGCGCCGCTGATTCGCGAGTCGTGACTCGTTCGCTGACTGATTGACTCGAGGACTGAGACGTCACTCACGACTCGTCATCACGAGAGCCAGCCAATGTATGTTGTTTGTCTGTCTGTGACAGTCTAGGACGCTTTCGAATGGTTGACACATTAACAATACCACTTTCACATTTGAATATTGCCTTTTACATTTACATATCAGTGAAATGGTAAATACATGCTGTCTTTGTATTTTCTGTGTCATGCCAGATTAATAAAATATTTGAATGTCTCGTCAATCTGTCTCGTTCTTTCATGCTTCCTTCTCACGCACGCAACCCGCCGGACCCGCAATATAAAATATGCCCAATAAACACAACTGTACATCATTAACTTTAAAACTCATCATTGCTAAATCAAGTCTATTATCTTGCTGATATACATCCAATAATCTACTACCCCCACCCCCCCCCCCCCCCCCCCCCCCCCCCCCCCCCCCCACAACACACACACACATCGCGCTGCGTTTGGTGTGTCTAACTTTACCAAGTCTATTATCTTGCTGATATATTAAACATCCAATAATCTACTACGCCCCCCCCCCCACAACACCACACACACACATCGCGCTGCGTTTGGTTTGTCTAACGTTACGTTGAATTGGGGGAACGGGGCATTTTGATCCTGACATGTCATTATGCATACATTAAATAAATCTGTTGAACTCAAATGAAATACATATGTTAACATATTCAACCAGCACAATGTTGTATTTGCTATTAACACATTTATTAACGCCATCAAGCACCATTGCACGATTGTGAATCGTGATTTCATGATTAGTTAGTAAATGAGAAGAACGAGGGAGTCCGAGACCGACTCAGCTGCATTCGTGATTCGTTTGAATGTTGTGTGAACGAGGAGGAGCGAGTCTGACCGACTCGGCTGGCATTCGCCGTTCGCGAATGACAGCCCTGAGCCGAGTCGTTCGTGATTCGCGAACGAGGGAGGAGCTAAGTGAACGACTGAACGACTGAACGAGTCAGTGAATGATTCAGCGCTACCGGAAAACACGAACGAACGAACGAACGAACGAACGACTCTTCATGGCGAACTGAACGACGCGAACTAGTTCGCGCAAACGAACGAGGAAATCCACCACTAAGTAGGTACTGGGTCCCCACATATGTCACAAAGCTTGGATTTCAAAAATTAGTTTCTAATTTTTTTTATACATTTTTAAAAACTTTGACTTCTTTACCCTCGCCCCCTATAGGTTCAGTTGACACATGACCCATTCTGAATGATAGGTACTGGGTCCCCACATATGTCACAAAGCTTGGATTTCAAAAATTAGTTTCTAATTTTTTTTTATACATTTCTGAAAACTTTGACTTCTTTACCCTCGCCCCTATAGGTTCAGTGACACATGACCCATTCTGAATGATAGGTACTGGGTCCCCACATATGTCACAAAGCTTGGATTTCAAAAATTAGTTTCTATTTTTTTTATTATACATTTTGAAAACTTTGACTTCTTTACCCTCGCCCCCTATAGGTTCAGTTGACACATGACCCATTCTGAATGATAGGTACTGGGTCCCCACATATGTCACAAAGCTTGGATTTCAAAAATTAGTTTCTAATTTTTTTTAATACATTTTTAAAAACTTTGACTTCTTTACCCTCGCCCCTATAGGTTCAGTTGACACATGACCCATTCTGAATGATAGGTACTGGGTCCCCACATATGTCACAAAGCTTGGATTTCAAAAATTAGTTTCTAATTTTTTTTAATACATTTTTAAAAACTTTGACTTCTTTACCCTCGCCCCCTATAGGTTCAGTTGACACATGACCCATTCTGAATGATAGGTACTGGGTCCCCACATATGTCACAAAGCTTGGATTTCAAAAATTTGTTTCTAATTTTTTTTTATACATTTCTGAAAACTTTGACTTCTTTACCCTCGCCCCCTATAGGTTCAGTCGACACATGACCCATTCTGAATGATAGGTACTGGGTCCCCACATATGTCACAAAGCTTGGATTTCAAAAATTAGTTTCTATTTTTTTTTATACATTTCTGAAAATTTGACTTCTTTACCCTCGCCCCCTATAGGTTCAGTTGACACATGACCCATTCTGAATGATAGGTACTGGGTCCCCACATATGTCACAAAGCTTGGATTTCAAAAATTAGTTTCTAATTTTTTTTAATACATTTTTAAAAACTTTGACTTCTTTACCCTCGCCCCCTATAGGTTCAGTTGACACATGACCCATTCTGAATGATAGGTACTGGGTCCCCACATATGTCACAAAGCTTGGATTTCAAAAATTAGTTTCTAATTTTTTTTAATACATTTTTAAAAACTTTGACTTCTTTACCCTCGCCCCCTATAGGTTCAGTTGACACATGACCCATTCTGAATGATAGGTACTGGGTCCCCACATATGTCACAAAGCTTGGATTTCAAAAATTAGTTTCTAATTTTTTTTATACATTTCTGAAAACTTTGACTTCTTTACCCTCGCCCCCTATAGGTTCAGTCGACACATGACCCATTCTGAATGATAGGTACTGGGTCCCCACATGTGTCACAAAGCTTGGATTTCAAAATTTAGTTTCTAATTTTTTTTTATACATTTCTGAAAACTTTGACTTCTTTACCCTCGCCCCCTATAGGTTCAGTTGACACATGACCCATTCTGAATGATAGGTACTGGGTCCCCACATATGTCACAAAGCTTGGATTTCAAAAATTAGTTTCTAATTTTTTTTTATACATTTCTGAAAACTTTGACTTCTTAACCCTCGCCCCCTATAGGTTCAGTCGACACATGACCTATTCTGAATGATAGGTACTGAGTCCCCACATATTAGATTAGATTAGATTCAACTTTATTGTCATTACACACGTATGAATACAGGGTAACGAAATGCAGTTTAGTGTCTAATCAGAAGTGCAAAGAGCAGCAAGTGCAATAAATAAATACGTACAGTATGTGCAAAAATATGTATATATACTGTATGTGTAATATATA